>CATOBX010000029.1:0-17438 GCA_951394425.1 Tipula unca
GAGCATAAAATATTATGTTTTTATAATTTATATTTATCAATTATGCTCATATATGATGGGTAAAATTATTTGGAAAATTTGCAGGGCCTTATTTAATTAATTTAGTATGGAATATATTGTAGCAATATTGGTATCAAACATTTACATTAAATTATATGTTTGAGTATAAAATATTATGTTTTTATAATTTATATTTATCAATTATACTCATATATGATGGGTAAAATTATTTGGAAAATTTGCAGGGCCTTATTTAATTAATTTAGTATGGAATATATTGTAGCAATATTGGTATCAAACATTTACATTAAATTATATGTTTGAGTATAAAATATTATGTTTTTATAATTTATATTTATCAATTATGCTCATATATGATGGGTAAAATTATTTGGAAAATTTGCAGGGCCTTATTTAATTAATTTAGTATGGAATATATTGTAGCAATATTGGTATCAAACATTTACATTAAATTATATGTTTGAGCATAAAATATTATGTTTTTATAATTTATGCTCATCAATTATGCTCATATATGATGGGTAAAATTATTTGGAAAATTTGCAGGGCCTTATTTAATTAATTTAGTATGGAATATATTGTAGCAATATTGGTATCAAACATTTACATTAAATTATATGTTTGAGCATAAAATATTATGTTTTTATAATTTATATTTATCAATTATGCTCATATATGATGGGTAAAATTATTTGGAAAATTTGCAGGGCCTTATTTAATTAATTTAGTATGGAATATATTGTAGCAATATTGGTATCAAACATTTACATTAAATTATATGTTTGAGTATAAAATATTATGTTTTTATAATTTATATTTATCAATTATGCTCATATATGATGGGTAAAATTATTTGGAAAATTTGCAGGGCCTTATTTAATTAATTTAGTATGGAATATATTGTAGCAATATTGGTATCAAACATTTACATTAAATTATATGTTTGAGCATAAAATATTATGTTTTTATAATTTATGCTCATCAATTATGCTCATATATGATGGGTAAAATTATTTGGAAAATTTGCAGGGCCTTATTTAATTAATTTAGTATGGAATATATTGTAGCAATATTGGTATCAAACATTTACATTAAATTATATGTTTGAGCATAAAATATTATGTTTTTATAATTTATATTTATCAATTATGCTCATATATGATGGGTAAAATTATTTTGAAAATTTGCAGGGCCTTATTTAATTAATTTAGTATGGAATATATTGTAGCAATATTGGTATCAAACATTTACATTAAATTATATGTTTGAGCATAAAATATTATGTTTTTATAATTTATGCTCATCAATTATGCTCATATATGATGGGGAAAATTATTTGGAAAATGTTTAGGGCCTTATTTAATTAATTTAGTATGGAATATATTGTAGCAATATTGGTATCAAACATTTACATTAAATTATATGTTTGAGCATAAAATATTATGTTTTTATAATTTATATTTATCAATTATGCTCATATATGATGGGTAAAATTATTTGGAAAATTTGCAGGGCCTTATTTAATTAATTTAGTATGGAATATATTGTAGCAATATTGGTATCAAACATTTACATTAAATTATATGTTTGAGTATAAAATATTATGTTTTTATAATTTATATTTATCAATTATGCTCATATATGATGGGTAAAATTATTTGGAAAATTTGCAGGGCCTTATTTAATTAATTTAGTATGGAATATATTGTAGCAATATTGGTATCAAACATTTACATTAAATTATATGTTTGAGCATAAAATATTATGTTTTTATAATTTATGCTCATCAATTATGCTCATATATGATGGGTAAAATTATTTGGAAAATTTGCAGGGCCTTATTTAATTAATTTAGTATGGAATATATTGTAGCAATATTGGTATCAAACATTTACATTAAATTATATGTTTGAGCATAAAATATTATGTTTTTATAATTTATATTTATCAATTATGCTCATATATGATGGGTAAAATTATTTTGAAAATTTGCAGGGCCTTATTTAATTAATTTAGTATGGAATATATTGTAGCAATATTGGTATCAAACATTTACATTAAATTATATGTTTGAGCATAAAATATTATGTTTTTATAATTTATGCTCATCAATTATGCTCATATATGATGGGGAAAATTATTTGGAAAATGTTTAGGGCCTTATTTAATTAATTTAGTATGGAATATATTGTAGCAATATTGGTATCAAACATTTACATTAAATTATATGTTTGAGCATAAAATATTATGTTTTTATAATTTATATTTATCAATTATGCTCATATATGATGGGTAAAATTATTTGGAAAATTTGCAGGGCCTTATTTAATTAATTTAGTATGGAATATATTGTAGCAATATTGGTATCAAACATTTACATTAAATTATATGTTTGAGTATAAAATATTATGTTTTTATAATTTATATTTATCAATTATGCTCATATATGATGGGTAAAATTATTTGGAAAATTTGCAGGGCCTTATTTAATTAATTTAGTATGGAATATATTGTAGCAATATTGGTATCAAACATTTACATTAAATTATATGTTTGAGCATAAAATATTATGTTTTTATAATTTATGCTCATCAATTATGCTCATATATGATGGGTAAAATTATTTGGAAAATTTGCAGGGCCTTATTTAATTAATTTAGTATGGAATATATTGTAGCAATATTGGTATCAAACATTTACATTAAATTATATGTTTGAGCATAAAATATTATGTTTTTATAATTTATATTTATCAATTATGCTCATATATGATGGGTAAAATTATTTTGAAAATTTGCAGGGCCTTATTTAATTAATTTAGTATGGAATATATTGTAGCAATATTGGTATCAAACATTTACATTAAATTATATGTTTGAGCATAAAATATTATGTTTTTATAATTTATGCTCATCAATTATGCTCATATATGATGGGGAAAATTATTTGGAAAATGTTTAGGGCCTTATTTAATTAATTTAGTATGGAATATATTGTAGCAATATTGGTATCAAACATTTACATTAAATTATATGTTTGAGCATAAAATATTATGTTTTTATAATTTATATTTATCAATTATGCTCATATATGATGGGTAAAATTATTTGGAAAATTTGCAGGGCCTTATTTAATTAATTTAGTATGGAATATATTGTAGCAATATTGGTATCAAACATTTACATTAAATTATATGTTTGAGCATAAAATATTATGTTTTTATAATTTATATTTATCAATTATGCTCATATATGATGGGTAAAATTATTTGGAAAATTTGCAGGGCCTTATTTAATTAATTTAGTATGGAATATATTGTAGCAATATTGGTATCAAACATTTACATTAAATTATATGTTTGAGTATAAAATATTATGTTTTTATAATTTATATTTATCAATTATACTCATATATGATGGGTAAAATTATTTGGAAAATTTGCAGGGCCTTATTTAATTAATTTAGTATGGAATATATTGTAGCAATATTGGTATCAAACATTTACATTAAATTATATGTTTGAGTATAAAATATTATGTTTTTATAATTTATATTTATCAATTATACTCATATATGATGGGTAAAATTATTTGGAAAATTTGCAGGGCCTTATTTAATTAATTTAGTATGGAATATATTGTAGCAATATTGGTATCAAACATTTACATTAAATTATATGTTTGAGCATAAAATATTATGTTTTTATAATTTATGCTCATCAATTATGCTCATATATGATGGGTAAAATTATTTGGAAAATTTGCAGGGCCTTATTTAATTAATTTAGTATGGAATATATTGTAGCAATATTGGTATCAAACATTTACATTAAATTATATGTTTGAGCATAAAATATTATGTTTTTATAATTTATATTTATCAATTATGCTCATATATGATGGGTAAAATTATTTTGAAAATTTGCAGGGCCTTATTTAATTAATTTAGTATGGAATATATTGTAGCAATATTGGTATCAAACATTTACATTAAATTATATGTTTGAGCATAAAATATTATGTTTTTATAATTTATATTTATCAATTATGCTCATATATGATGGGTAAAATTATTTGGAAAATTTGCAGGGCCTTATTTAATTAATTTAGTATGGAATATATTGTAGCAATATTGGTATCAAACATTTACATTAAATTATATGTTTGAGTATAAAATATTATGTTTTTATAATTTATATTTATCAATTATGCTCATATATGATGGGTAAAATTATTTGGAAAATTTGCAGGGCCTTAT
The DNA here is from genome assembly GCA_951394425.1 of Tipula unca. Classification (NCBI taxonomy): domain Eukaryota; kingdom Metazoa; phylum Arthropoda; class Insecta; order Diptera; family Tipulidae; genus Tipula; species Tipula unca. The sequence continues at coordinate 4,279 of CATOBX010000029.1, forward strand.
TTAATTAATTTAGTATGGAATATATTGTAGCAATATTGGTATCAAACATTTACATTAAATTATATGTTTGAGCATAAAATATTATGTTTTTATAATTTATATTTATCAATTATGCTCATATATGATGGGTAAAATTATTTGGAAAATTTGCAGGGCCTTATTTAATTAATTTAGTATGGAATATATTGTAGCAATATTGGTATCAAACATTTACATTAAATTATATGTTTGAGTATAAAATATTATGTTTTTATAATTTATATTTATCAATTATACTCATATATGATGGGTAAAATTATTTTGAAAATTTGCAGGGCCTTATTTAATTAATTTAGTATGGAATATATTGTAGCAATATTGGTATCAAACATTTACATTAAATTATATGTTTGAGCATAAAATATTATGTTTTTATAATTTATGCTCATCAATTATGCTCATATATGATGGGGAAAATTATTTGGAAAATGTTTAGGGCCTTATTTAATTAATTTAGTATGGAATATATTGTAGCAATATTGGTATCAAACATTTACATTAAATTATATGTTTGAGCATAAAATATTATGTTTTTATAATTTATATTTATCAATTATGCTCATATATGATGGGTAAAATTATTTGGAAAATTTGCAGGGCCTTATTTAATTAATTTAGTATGGAATATATTGTAGCAATATTGGTATCAAACATTTACATTAAATTATATGTTTGAGTATAAAATATTATGTTTTTATAATTTATATTTATCAATTATGCTCATATATGATGGGTAAAATTATTTGGAAAATTTGCAGGGCCTTATTTAATTAATTTAGTATGGAATATATTGTAGCAATATTGGTATCAAACATTTACATTAAATTATATGTTTGAGCATAAAATATTATGTTTTTATAATTTATGCTCATCAATTATGCTCATATATGATGGGTAAAATTATTTGGAAAATTTGCAGGGCCTTATTTAATTAATTTAGTATGGAATATATTGTAGCAATATTGGTATCAAACATTTACATTAAATTATATGTTTGAGCATAAAATATTATGTTTTTATAATTTATATTTATCAATTATGCTCATATATGATGGGTAAAATTATTTTGAAAATTTGCAGGGCCTTATTTAATTAATTTAGTATGGAATATATTGTAGCAATATTGGTATCAAACATTTACATTAAATTATATGTTTGAGCATAAAATATTATGTTTTTATAATTTATGCTCATCAATTATGCTCATATATGATGGGGAAAATTATTTGGAAAATGTTTAGGGCCTTATTTAATTAATTTAGTATGGAATATATTGTAGCAATATTGGTATCAAACATTTACATTAAATTATATGTTTGAGCATAAAATATTATGTTTTTATAATTTATATTTATCAATTATGCTCATATATGATGGGTAAAATTATTTGGAAAATTTGCAGGGCCTTATTTAATTAATTTAGTATGGAATATATTGTAGCAATATTGGTATCAAACATTTACATTAAATTATATGTTTGAGTATAAAATATTATGTTTTTATAATTTATATTTATCAATTATGCTCATATATGATGGGTAAAATTATTTGGAAAATTTGCAGGGCCTTATTTAATTAATTTAGTATGGAATATATTGTAGCAATATTGGTATCAAACATTTACATTAAATTATATGTTTGAGCATAAAATATTATGTTTTTATAATTTATGCTCATCAATTATGCTCATATATGATGGGTAAAATTATTTGGAAAATTTGCAGGGCCTTATTTAATTAATTTAGTATGGAATATATTGTAGCAATATTGGTATCAAACATTTACATTAAATTATATGTTTGAGCATAAAATATTATGTTTTTATAATTTATATTTATCAATTATGCTCATATATGATGGGTAAAATTATTTTGAAAATTTGCAGGGCCTTATTTAATTAATTTAGTATGGAATATATTGTAGCAATATTGGTATCAAACATTTACATTAAATTATATGTTTGAGCATAAAATATTATGTTTTTATAATTTATGCTCATCAATTATGCTCATATATGATGGGGAAAATTATTTGGAAAATGTTTAGGGCCTTATTTAATTAATTTAGTATGGAATATATTGTAGCAATATTGGTATCAAACATTTACATTAAATTATATGTTTGAGCATAAAATATTATGTTTTTATAATTTATATTTATCAATTATGCTCATATATGATGGGTAAAATTATTTGGAAAATTTGCAGGGCCTTATTTAATTAATTTAGTATGGAATATATTGTAGCAATATTGGTATCAAACATTTACATTAAATTATATGTTTGAGTATAAAATATTATGTTTTTATAATTTATATTTATCAATTATGCTCATATATGATGGGTAAAATTATTTGGAAAATTTGCAGGGCCTTATTTAATTAATTTAGTATGGAATATATTGTAGCAATATTGGTATCAAACATTTACATTAAATTATATGTTTGAGCATAAAATATTATGTTTTTATAATTTATGCTCATCAATTATGCTCATATATGATGGGTAAAATTATTTGGAAAATTTGCAGGGCCTTATTTAATTAATTTAGTATGGAATATATTGTAGCAATATTGGTATCAAACATTTACATTAAATTATATGTTTGAGCATAAAATATTATGTTTTTATAATTTATATTTATCAATTATGCTCATATATGATGGGTAAAATTATTTTGAAAATTTGCAGGGCCTTATTTAATTAATTTAGTATGGAATATATTGTAGCAATATTGGTATCAAACATTTACATTAAATTATATGTTTGAGCATAAAATATTATGTTTTTATAATTTATATTTATCAATTATGCTCATATATGATGGGTAAAATTATTTGGAAAATTTGCAGGGCCTTATTTAATTAATTTAGTATGGAATATATTGTAGCAATATTGGTATCAAACATTTACATTAAATTATATGTTTGAGTATAAAATATTATGTTTTTATAATTTATATTTATCAATTATGCTCATATATGATGGGTAAAATTATTTGGAAAATTTGCAGGGCCTTATTTAATTAATTTAGTATGGAATATATTGTAGCAATATTGGTATCAAACATTTACATTAAATTATATGTTTGAGCATAAAATATTATGTTTTTATAATTTATATTTATCAATTATGCTCATATATGATGGGTAAAATTATTTGGAAAATTTGCAGGGCCTTATTTAATTAATTTAGTATGGAATATATTGTAGCAATATTGGTATCAAACATTTACATTAAATTATATGTTTGAGTATAAAATATTATGTTTTTATAATTTATATTTATCAATTATACTCATATATGATGGGTAAAATTATTTGGAAAATTTGCAGGGCCTTATTTAATTAATTTAGTATGGAATATATTGTAGCAATATTGGTATCAAACATTTACATTAAATTATATGTTTGAGTATAAAATATTATGTTTTTATAATTTATATTTATCAATTATACTCATATATGATGGGTAAAATTATTTGGAAAATTTGCAGGGCCTTATTTAATTAATTTAGTATGGAATATATTGTAGCAATATTGGTATCAAACATTTACATTAAATTATATGTTTGAGCATAAAATATTATGTTTTTATAATTTATGCTCATCAATTATGCTCATATATGATGGGTAAAATTATTTGGAAAATTTGCAGGGCCTTATTTAATTAATTTAGTATGGAATATATTGTAGCAATATTGGTATCAAACATTTACATTAAATTATATGTTTGAGCATAAAATATTATGTTTTTATAATTTATATTTATCAATTATGCTCATATATGATGGGTAAAATTATTTTGAAAATTTGCAGGGCCTTATTTAATTAATTTAGTATGGAATATATTGTAGCAATATTGGTATCAAACATTTACATTAAATTATATGTTTGAGTATAAAATATTATGTTTTTATAATTTATATTTATCAATTATGCTCATATATGATGGGTAAAATTATTTGGAAAATTTGCAGGGCCTTATTTAATTAATTTAGTATGGAATATATTGTAGCAATATTGGTATCAAACATTTACATTAAATTATATGTTTGAGCATAAAATATTATGTTTTTATAATTTATGCTCATCAATTATGCTCATATATGATGGGGAAAATTATTTGGAAAATGTTTAGGGCCTTATTTAATTAATTTAGTATGGAATATATTGTAGCAATATTGGTATCAAACATTTACATTAAATTATATGTTTGAGCATAAAATATTATGTTTTTATAATTTATATTTATCAATTATGCTCATATATGATGGGTAAAATTATTTGGAAAATTTGCAGGGCCTTATTTAATTAATTTAGTATGGAATATATTGTAGCAATATTGGTATCAAACATTTACATTAAATTATATGTTTGAGCATAAAATATTATGTTTTTATAATTTATATTTATCAATTATGCTCATATATGATGGGTAAAATTATTTGGAAAATTTGCAGGGCCTTATTTAATTAATTTAGTATGGAATATATTGTAGCAATATTGGTATCAAACATTTACATTAAATTATATGTTTGAGTATAAAATATTATGTTTTTATAATTTATATTTATCAATTATACTCATATATGATGGGTAAAATTATTTGGAAAATTTGCAGGGCCTTATTTAATTAATTTAGTATGGAATATATTGTAGCAATATTGGTATCAAACATTTACATTAAATTATATGTTTGAGTATAAAATATTATGTTTTTATAATTTATATTTATCAATTATGCTCATATATGATGGGTAAAATTATTTGGAAAATTTGCAGGGCCTTATTTAATTAATTTAGTATGGAATATATTGTAGCAATATTGGTATCAAACATTTACATTAAATTATATGTTTGAGCATAAAATATTATGTTTTTATAATTTATGCTCATCAATTATGCTCATATATGATGGGGAAAATTATTTGGAAAATGTTTAGGGCCTTATTTAATTAATTTAGTATGGAATATATTGTAGCAATATTGGTATCAAACATTTACATTAAATTATATGTTTGAGCATAAAATATTATGTTTTTATAATTTATATTTATCAATTATGCTCATATATGATGGGTAAAATTATTTGGAAAATTTGCAGGGCCTTATTTAATTAATTTAGTATGGAATATATTGTAGCAATATTGGTATCAAACATTTACATTAAATTATATGTTTGAGTATAAAATATTATGTTTTTATAATTTATATTTATCAATTATGCTCATATATGATGGGTAAAATTATTTGGAAAATTTGCAGGGCCTTATTTAATTAATTTAGTATGGAATATATTGTAGCAATATTGGTATCAAACATTTACATTAAATTATATGTTTGAGCATAAAATATTATGTTTTTATAATTTATGCTCATCAATTATGCTCATATATGATGGGTAAAATTATTTGGAAAATTTGCAGGGCCTTATTTAATTAATTTAGTATGGAATATATTGTAGCAATATTGGTATCAAACATTTACATTAAATTATATGTTTGAGCATAAAATATTATGTTTTTATAATTTATATTTATCAATTATGCTCATATATGATGGGTAAAATTATTTTGAAAATTTGCAGGGCCTTATTTAATTAATTTAGTATGGAATATATTGTAGCAATATTGGTATCAAACATTTACATTAAATTATATGTTTGAGCATAAAATATTATGTTTTTATAATTTATGCTCATCAATTATGCTCATATATGATGGGGAAAATTATTTGGAAAATGTTTAGGGCCTTATTTAATTAATTTAGTATGGAATATATTGTAGCAATATTGGTATCAAACATTTACATTAAATTATATGTTTGAGCATAAAATATTATGTTTTTATAATTTATATTTATCAATTATGCTCATATATGATGGGTAAAATTATTTGGAAAATTTGCAGGGCCTTATTTAATTAATTTAGTATGGAATATATTGTAGCAATATTGGTATCAAACATTTACATTAAATTATATGTTTGAGTATAAAATATTATGTTTTTATAATTTATATTTATCAATTATGCTCATATATGATGGGTAAAATTATTTGGAAAATTTGCAGGGCCTTATTTAATTAATTTAGTATGGAATATATTGTAGCAATATTGGTATCAAACATTTACATTAAATTATATGTTTGAGCATAAAATATTATGTTTTTATAATTTATGCTCATCAATTATGCTCATATATGATGGGTAAAATTATTTGGAAAATTTGCAGGGCCTTATTTAATTAATTTAGTATGGAATATATTGTAGCAATATTGGTATCAAACATTTACATTAAATTATATGTTTGAGCATAAAATATTATGTTTTTATAATTTATATTTATCAATTATGCTCATATATGATGGGTAAAATTATTTTGAAAATTTGCAGGGCCTTATTTAATTAATTTAGTATGGAATATATTGTAGCAATATTGGTATCAAACATTTACATTAAATTATATGTTTGAGCATAAAATATTATGTTTTTATAATTTATATTTATCAATTATGCTCATATATGATGGGTAAAATTATTTGGAAAATTTGCAGGGCCTTATTTAATTAATTTAGTATGGAATATATTGTAGCAATATTGGTATCAAACATTTACATTAAATTATATGTTTGAGTATAAAATATTATGTTTTTATAATTTATATTTATCAATTATGCTCATATATGATGGGTAAAATTATTTGGAAAATTTGCAGGGCCTTATTTAATTAATTTAGTATGGAATATATTGTAGCAATATTGGTATCAAACATTTACATTAAATTATATGTTTGAGTATAAAATATTATGTTTTTATAATTTATATTTATCAATTATACTCATATATGATGGGTAAAATTATTTGGAAAATTTGCAGGGCCTTATTTAATTAATTTAGTATGGAATATATTGTAGCAATATTGGTATCAAACATTTACATTAAATTATATGTTTGAGTATAAAATATTATGTTTTTATAATTTATATTTATCAATTATGCTCATATATGATGGGGAAAATTATTTGGAAAATGTTTAGGGCCTTATTTAATTAATTTAGTATGGAATATATTGTAGCAATATTGGTATCAAACATTTACATTAAATTATATGTTTGAGTATAAAATATTATGTTTTTATAATTTATATTTATCAATTATGCTCATATATGATGGGGAAAATTATTTGGAAAATGTTTAGGGCCTTATTTAATTAATTTAGTATGGAATATATTGTAGCAATATTGGTATCAAACATTTACATTAAATTATATGTTTGAGTATAAAATATTATGTTTTTATAATTTATATTTATCAATTATGCTCATATATGATGGGTAAAATTATTTGGAAAATTTGCAGGGCCTTATTTAATTAATTTAGTATGGAATATATTGTAGCAATATTGGTATCAAACATTTACATTAAATTATATGTTTGAGTATAAAATATTATGTTTTTATAATTTATATTTATCAATTATGCTCATATATGATGGGGAAAATTATTTGGAAAATGTTTAGGGCCTTATTTAATTAATTTAGTATGGAATATATTGTAGCAATATTGGTATCAAACATTTACATTAAATTATATGTTTGAGTATAAAATATTATGTTTTTATAATTTATATTTATCAATTATGCTCATATATGATGGGGAAAATTATTTGGAAAATGTTTAGGGCCTTATTTAATTAATTTAGTATGGAATATATTGTAGCAATATTGGTATCAAACATTTACATTAAATTATATGTTTGAGTATAAAATATTATGTTTTTATAATTTATATTTATCAATTATGCTCATATATGATGGGGAAAATTATTTGGAAAATGTTTAGGGCCTTATTTAATTAATTTAGTATGGAATATATTGTAGCAATATTGGTATCAAACATTTACATTAAATTATATGTTTGAGTATAAAATATTATGTTTTTATAATTTATATTTATCAATTATGCTCATATATGATGGGTAAAATTATTTGGAAAATTTGCAGGGCCTTATTTAATTAATTTAGTATGGAATATATTGTAGCAATATTGGTATCAAACATTTACATTAAATTATATGTTTGAGTATAAAATATTATGTTTTTATAATTTATATTTATCAATTATGCTCATATATGATGGGGAAAATTATTTGGAAAATGTTTAGGGCCTTATTTAATTAATTTAGTATGGAATATATTGTAGCAATATTGGTATCAAACATTTACATTAAATTATATGTTTGAGCATAAAATATTATGTTTTTATAATTTATATTTATCAATTATGCTCATATATGATGGGTAAAATTATTTGGAAAATTTGCAGGGCCTTATTTAATTAATTTAGTATGGAATATATTGTAGCAATATTGGTATCAAACATTTACATTAAATTATATGTTTGAGCATAAAATATTATGTTTTTATAATTTATGCTCATCAATTATGCTCATATATGATGGGGAAAATTATTTGGAAAATGTTTAGGGCCTTATTTAATTAATTTAGTATGGAATATATTGTAGCAATATTGGTATCAAACATTTACATTAAATTATATGTTTGAGCATAAAATATTATGTTTTTATAATTTATATTTATCAATTATGCTCATATATGATGGGTAAAATTATTTGGAAAATTTGCAGGGCCTTATTTAATTAATTTAGTATGGAATATATTGTAGCAATATTGGTATCAAACATTTACATTAAATTATATGTTTGAGTATAAAATATTATGTTTTTATAATTTATGCTCATCAATTATGCTCATATATGATGGGGAAAATTATTTGGAAAATGTTTAGGGCCTTATTTAATTAATTTAGTATGGAATATATTGTAGCAATATTGGTATCAAACATTTACATTAAATTATATGTTTGAGCATAAAATATTATGTTTTTATAATTTATATTTATCAATTATGCTCATATATGATGGGTAAAATTATTTGGAAAATTTGCAGGGCCTTATTTAATTAATTTAGTATGGAATATATTGTAGCAATATTGGTATCAAACATTTACATTAAATTATATGTTTGAGCATAAAATATTATGTTTTTATAATTTATGCTCATCAATTATGCTCATATATGATGGGGAAAATTATTTGGAAAATGTTTAGGGCCTTATTTAATTAATTTAGTATGGAATATATTGTAGCAATATTGGTATCAAACATTTACATTAAATTATATGTTTGAGCATAAAATATTATGTTTTTATAATTTATATTTATCAATTATGCTCATATATGATGGGTAAAATTATTTGGAAAATTTGCAGGGCCTTATTTAATTAATTTAGTATGGAATATATTGTAGCAATATTGGTATCAAACATTTACATTAAATTATATGTTTGAGCATAAAATATTATGTTTTTATAATTTATGCTCATCAATTATGCTCATATATGATGGGGAAAATTATTTGGAAAATGTTTAGGGCCTTATTTAATTAATTTAGTATGGAATATATTGTAGCAATATTGGTATCAAACATTTACATTAAATTATATGTTTGAGCATAAAATATTATGTTTTTATAATTTATATTTATCAATTATGCTCATATATGATGGGTAAAATTATTTGGAAAATTTGCAGGGCCTTATTTAATTAATTTAGTATGGAATATATTGTAGCAATATTGGTATCAAACATTTACATTAAATTATATGTTTGAGCATAAAATATTATGTTTTTATAATTTATGCTCATCAATTATGCTCATATATGATGGGGAAAATTATTTGGAAAATGTTTAGGGCCTTATTTAATTAATTTAGTATGGAATATATTGTAGCAATATTGGTATCAAACATTTACATTAAATTATATGTTTGAGCATAAAATATTATGTTTTTATAATTTATATTTATCAATTATGCTCATATATGATGGGTAAAATTATTTGGAAAATTTGCAGGGCCTTATTTAATTAATTTAGTATGGAATATATTGTAGCAATATTGGTATCAAACATTTACATTAAATTATATGTTTGAGTATAAAATATTATGTTTTTATAATTTATGCTCATCAATTATGCTCATATATGATGGGGAAAATTATTTGGAAAATGTTTAGGGCCTTATTTAATTAATTTAGTATGGAATATATTGTAGCAATATTGGTATCAAACATTTACATTAAATTATATGTTTGAGCATAAAATATTATGTTTTTATAATTTATATTTATCAATTATGCTCATATATGATGGGTAAAATTATTTGGAAAATTTGCAGGGCCTTATTTAATTAATTTAGTATGGAATATATTGTAGCAATATTGGTATCAAACATTTACATTAAATTATATGTTTGAGCATAAAATATTATGTTTTTATAATTTATGCTCATCAATTATGCTCATATATGATGGGGAAAATTATTTGGAAAATGTTTAGGGCCTTATTTAATTAATTTAGTATGGAATATATTGTAGCAATATTGGTATCAAACATTTACATTAAATTATATGTTTGAGCATAAAATATTATGTTTTTATAATTTATATTTATCAATTATGCTCATATATGATGGGTAAAATTATTTGGAAAATTTGCAGGGCCTTATTTAATTAATTTAGTATGGAATATATTGTAGCAATATTGGTATCAAACATTTACATTAAATTATATGTTTGAGCATAAAATATTATGTTTTTATAATTTATATTTATCAATTATGCTCATATATGATGGGTAAAATTATTTGGAAAATTTGCAGGGCCTTATTTAATTAATTTAGTATGGAATATATTGTAGCAATATTGGTATCAAACATTTACATTAAATTATATGTTTGAGTATAAAATATTATGTTTTTATAATTTATATTTATCAATTATGCTCATATATGATGGGTAAAATTATTTGGAAAATTTGCAGGGCCTTATTTAATTAATTTAGTATGGAATATATTGTAGCAATATTGGTATCAAACATTTACATTAAATTATATGTTTGAGCATAAAATATTATGTTTTTATAATTTATATTTATCAATTATGCTCATATATGATGGGTAAAATTATTTGGAAAATTTGCAGGGCCTTATTTAATTAATTTAGTATGGAATATATTGTAGCAATATTGGTATCAAACATTTACATTAAATTATATGTTTGAGCATAAAATATTATGTTTTTATAATTTATGCTCATCAATTATGCTCATATATGATGGGTAAAATTATTTGGAAAATTTGCAGGGCCTTATTTAATTAATTTAGTATGGAATATATTGTAGCAATATTGGTATCAAACATTTACATTAAATTATATGTTTGAGCATAAAATATTATGTTTTTATAATTTATATTTATCAATTATGCTCATATATGATGGGTAAAATTATTTGGAAAATTTGCAGGGCCTTATTTAATTAATTTAGTATGGAATATATTGTAGCAATATTGGTATCAAACATTTACATTAAATTATATGTTTGAGCATAAAATATTATGTTTTTATAATTTATGCTCATCAATTATGCTCATATATGATGGGGAAAATTATTTGGAAAATGTTTAGGGCCTTATTTAATTAATTTAGTATGGAATATATTGTAGCAATATTGGTATCAAACATTTACATTAAATTATATGTTTGAGCATAAAATATTATGTTTTTATAATTTATATTTATCAATTATGCTCATATATGATGGGTAAAATTATTTGGAAAATTTGCAGGGCCTTATTTAATTAATTTAGTATGGAATATATTGTAGCAATATTGGTATCAAACATTTACATTAAATTATATGTTTGAGCATAAAATATTATGTTTTTATAATTTATATTTATCAATTATGCTCATATATGATGGGTAAAATTATTTGGAAAATTTGCAGGGCCTTATTTAATTAATTTAGTATGGAATATATTGTAGCAATATTGGTATCAAACATTTACATTAAATTATATGTTTGAGTATAAAATATTATGTTTTTATAATTTATATTTATCAATTATACTCATATATGATGGGTAAAATTATTTGGAAAATTTGCAGGGCCTTATTTAATTAATTTAGTATGGAATATATTGTAGCAATATTGGTATCAAACATTTACATTAAATTATATGTTTGAGCATAAAATATTATGTTTTTATAATTTATGCTCATCAATTATGCTCATATATGATGGGTAAAATTATTTGGAAAATTTGCAGGGCCTTATTTAATTAATTTAGTATGGAATATATTGTAGCAATATTGGTATCAAACATTTACATTAAATTATATGTTTGAGTATAAAATATTATGTTTTTATAATTTATATTTATCAATTATGCTCATATATGATGGGTAAAATTATTTGGAAAATTTGCAGGGCCTTATTTAATTAATTTAGTATGGAATATATTGTAGCAATATTGGTATCAAACATTTACATTAAATTATATGTTTGAGCATAAAATATTATGTTTTTATAATTTATGCTCATCAATTATGCTCATATATGATGGGTAAAATTATTTGGAAAATTTGCAGGGCCTTATTTAATTAATTTAGTATGGAATATATTGTAGCAATATTGGTATCAAACATTTACATTAAATTATATGTTTGAGCATAAAATATTATGTTTTTATAATTTATATTTATCAATTATGCTCATATATGATGGGTAAAATTATTTGGAAAATTTGCAGGGCCTTATTTAATTAATTTAGTATGGAATATATTGTAGCAATATTGGTATCAAACATTTACATTAAATTATATGTTTGAGCATAAAATATTATGTTTTTATAATTTATGCTCATCAATTATGCTCATATATGATGGGAAATTATTTGGAAAATGTTTAGGGCCTTATTTAATTAATTTAGTATGGAATATATTGTAGCAATATTGGTATCAAACATTTACATTAAATTATATGTTTGAGCATAAAATATTATGTTTTTATAATTTATATTTATCAATTATGCTCATATATGATGGGTAAAATTATTTGGAAAATTTGCAGGGCCTTATTTAATTAATTTAGTATGGAATATATTGTAGCAATATTGGTATCAAACATTTACATTAAATTATATGTTTGAGCATAAAATATTATGTTTTTATAATTTATATTTATCAATTATGCTCATAT
>CATOBX010000030.1:0-28385 GCA_951394425.1 Tipula unca
GTTGAAAAATGTCTCTTTTCTGGCATTTAACCTCGTATATTTAAAAATGTCTCTTTTCTGGCATACTGCCTCGTTTTTAACAAGATTTTCTCCTAATTATATGGAAAAATGTATCTTTTCTGGCTTTATCCTTCGTTTTTAACAAGAATTTCTCGTTATTATGTGGACAAATTTCTCTTTTCTTGCATTTTACCTCGTATATTTAAAAATGTCTCTTTTCTGGCATATTACCTCGTTTTTAACAAGAATTTCTCCTAATTATATGGAAAAATGTATCTTTTCTGGCATTATCCCTCGTTTTAAACAAGAATTTCTCGTGATTATGTGGAAAAATTTCTCTTTTCTGGCATATTACCTCGTATATTAAAAAATGTCTCTTTTCTGGCATATTACCTCGTTTTTAACAAGATTTTCCACTAATTATATGGAAAAATTTATCTTTTTTGGCATTATCCCTCGTTTTTAACAAGATTTTCCCGTAATTATGTGGAAAAATATCTCTTTTCTGGCATTTTACCTCGTATATTTAAAAATGTCTCTTTTCTGGCATACTAGCTCGTTTTTAACAAGATTTTCCCCTAATTATATGGAAAAATGTATCTTTTCTGGCATTATCCCTCGTTTTTAACAAGAATTTCTCGTGATTATGTGGAAAAATTTCGCTTTTCTGGCATTTTACCTCGTATATTAAAAAATGTCTCTTTTCTGGCATATTACCTCGTTTTAAACAAGATTTTCCACTAATTATATGGAAAAATGTATCTTTTTTGGCATTATCCCTCGTTTTTAACAAGATTTTCCCGTAATTATGTGGAAAAATATCTCTTTTCTGGCATTTTACCTCGTATATTTAAAAATGTCTCTTTTCTGGCATACTACCTCGTTTTTAACAAGATTTTCCCCTAATTATATGGAAAAATGTATCTTTTCTGGCACTATTCCTCGTTTTTTACAAGATTTTATCATAATTATATAGAAAAATGTCTCTTTTCTGGCATATAACCTCGTTTTTAACAAGATTTTCTCCTAATTATATGGAAAAATGTATCTTTTCTGTCATTATTTCTCGTTTTTAACAAGAATTTCTCGTGATTATGTGGAAAAATTTCTCTTTTCTGGCATTTTACCTCGTATATTAAAAAATGTCTCTTTTCTGGCATATTACCTCGTTTTAAACAAGATTTTCCACTAATTATATGGAAAAATGTATCTTTTTTGGCATTATCCCTCGTTTTTAACAAGATTTTCCAGTAATTATGTGGAAAAATATCTCTTTTCTGGCATTTTACCTCGTATATTTAAAAATGTCTCTTTTCTGGCATACTACCTCGTTTTTAACAAGATTTTCCCCTAATTATTTGGAAAAATGTATCTTTTCTGGCACTATTCCTCGTTTTTGACAAGATTTTATCATAATTATGTAGAAAAATGTCTCTTTTCTGGCATATAACCTTATTTTTAACAAGATTTTCTCCTAATTATATGGAAAAATGTATCTTTTCTGGCATTATCCCTCGTTTTTAACAAGAATTTCTCGTTATTATGTGGAAACATTTCTCTGTTCTGGCATTTTACCTCGTATATTTAAAATTTTCTCTTTTCTGGCATATTACCTCGTTTTTAACAAGATTTTCCCCTAATTATATGGAAAAATGTATCTTTTTTGGCATTATCCCTCGTTTTTAACAAGATTTTCCCGTAATTATGTGGAAAAATGTCTCTTTTCTGTCATTTTACCTCGTATATTTAAAAATGTCTCTTTTCTGGCATATTACCTCGTTTTTAACAAGATTTTCCCCTAATTATATGGAAAAATTTATCTTTTCTGTTATTATTTTTCGTTTTTTACAAGATTTTCTCGTAATTATGTAGAAAAATGTCTCTTTTCTGGCAGATTACCTCGTTTTTAATAAGATTTTCTCCTAATTATATGGAAAAATGTATCTTTTCTGGCATTATCCCTCGTTTTTAACAAGATTTTCCCGTAATTATGTGGAAAAATTTCTCTTTTCTGGCATTTTACCTCGTATATTAAAAAATGTCTCTTTTCTGGCATACTACCTCGTTTTTAACAAGATTTTCCCCTAATTATATGGAAAAATGTATCTTTTTTGGCATTATCCCTCGTTTTTAACAAGATTTTCCCGTAATTATGTGGAAAAATGTCTCTTTTCTGGCATTTTACCTCGTATATTTAAAAATGTCTCTTTTCTGGCATACTACCTCGTTTTTAACAAGATTTTCCCCTAATTATATGGAAAAATGTATCTTTTCTGGCACTTTTCCTCGTTTTTTACAAGATTTTATCATAATTATGTAGAAAAATGTCTCTTTTCTGGCATATTACCTCGTTTTTAACAAGATTTACTCCTAATTATGTGGAAAAATGTCTCTTTTCTGGCATTTTACCTCGTATATTTAAAAATGTCTCTTTTCTGGCATACTACCTCGTTTTTAACAAGATTTTTCCCTAATTATATGGAAAAATTTACCTTTTCTGGCATTATTCCTCGTTTTTTACAAGATTTTCTCGTAAATATGTAGAAAAATGTCTCTTTTCTGGCATATTACCTCGTTTTTAACAAGATTTTCTCCTAATTATATGAAAAAATGTATGATTTCTTGCATTATCCCTCGTTTTAAACAAGATTTTCTCGTAATTATGTGGGAAAATGTCGGTTTTCTGGCACTTCACCTCGTTTATTTAAAAATGTCTATTTTCTGGCATACTTCCTCGTTTTTAACAAGATTTTCCCCTAATTATATGGAAAAATTTATCTTTTCTGGCACTATTCCTCGTTTTTTACAAGATTTTATCATAATTATGTAGAAAAATGTCTCTTTTCTGGCATATAACTTCGTTTTTAACAAGATTTTCTCCAAATTATATGGAAAAATGTATCTTTTCTGGCATTATCCCTCGTTTTTAACAAGAATTTCTCGTTATTATGTGGACAAATTTCTCTTTTCTTGCATTTTACCTCGTATATTTAAAAATGTCTCTTTTCTGGCATATTACCCCGTTTTTAATAAGATTTTCCACTAATTATATGGAAAAATGTATCTTTTTTGGCATTATCCCTCGTTTTTAACAAAATTTTCCCGCAATTATGTTGAAAAATGACTCTTTTCTGGCATTTTACCTCGTATATTTAAAAATGTCTCTTTTCTGGCATACTGCCTCGTTTTTAACAAGATTTTCTCCTAGTTATATGGAAAAATGTATCTTTTCTGGCATTATCCCTCGTTTTTAACAAGAATTTTTCGTTATTATGTGGACAAATTTCTCTTTTCTGGCATTTTACCTCGTATATTTAAAAATGTCTCTTTTCTGGCATATTACCTCGTTTTTAACAAGATTTTCCCCTAATTATATGGAAAAATGTATCTTTTTTGGCATTATCCCTCGTTTTTAACAAGATTTTTCCGTAATTATGTAGAAAAATGTCCTCTTTTCTGGCATTTTACCTCGTATATTAAAAAATGTCTCTTTATGGCATACTGCCTCGTTTTTAACAAGATTTTCCCCTAATTATATGGAAACATTTATCTTTTCTGGCACTATTCCTCGTTTTTAACAAGATTTTATCATAATTATGTAGAAAAATGTCTCTTTTCTGGCATATAACCTCATTTTTAACAAGATTTTCTCCTAATTATATGGAAAAATGTATCTTTTCTGCATTATCCCTCGTTTTTAACAAGAATTTCTCGTTATTATGTGGACAAATTTCTCTTTTCTGGCATTTTACCTCGTATATTTAAAAATGTCTCTTTTCTGGCATATTACCTCTTTTTTAACAAGATTTTCCCCTAATTATATGGAAAAATGTATCTTTTTTGGCATTATCCCTCGTTTTTAACAAAATTTACCCGCAGTTATGTTGAAAAATGCCACTTTTCTGGCATTTTACCTCGTATATTTAAAAATGTCTCTTTTCTGGCATACTGCCTCGTTTTTAACAAGATTTTCTCCTAATTATATGGAAAAATGTATCTTTTCTGGCATTATCCCTCGTTTTTAACAAGAATTTCTCGTAATTATGTGGACAAATTTCTCTTTTCTGGCATTTTACCTCGTATATTTAAAAATGTCTCTTTTCTGGCATATTACCTCGTTTTTAACAAGATTTTCCCCTAATTATATGGCAAAATGTATCTTTTTTGGCATTATCCCTCGTTTTTAACAAGATTTTCCCGTCATTATGTAGAAAAATGTCTCTTTTCTGGCATTTTACCTCGTATATTTAAAAATGTCTCTTTTCTGGCATACTACCTCGTTTTTAACAAGATCTTCCCCTAATTATATGGAAAAATTTATCTTTTCTGGCACTATTCCTCGTTTTTTACAAGATTTTATCATAATTATGTAGAAAAATGTCTCTTTTCTGGCATATAACCTCATTTTTAACAAGATTTTCTCCTAATTATATGGAAAAAATGTATCTTTTCTGGCATTATCCCTCGTTTTTAACAAGAATTTCTCGTTATTATGTGGAAAAATTTCTCTTTTCTGGCATTTTACCTCGTATATTTAAAATTACTCTTTTCTGGCATATTACCTCGTTTTTAACAAGATTTATCCCTAATTATATGGAAAAATGTATCTTTTTTGGCATTATCCCTCGTTTTTAACAAGATTTTCCCGTAATTATGTGGGAAAATGTCTCTTTTCTGGCATTTTACCTCGTATATTTAAAAATGTCTCTTTTCTGGCATATTACCTCGTTTTTAACAAGATTTTCCCCTAATTATATGGAAAAATTTATCTTTTCTGTTATTATTCCTCGTTTTTTACAAGATTTTCTCGTAATTATGTAGGAAAATGTCTCTTTTCTGGCATATTACCTCGTTTTTAATAAGATTTTCTCCTGATTATATGGAAAAACGTATCTTTTCTGGCATTATCTCTCGTTTTTAACAAGATTTTCCCGTAATTATATGGAAAAAAGTCTCTTTTCTGGCATTTTACCTCGTATATTAGAAAATGTCTCTTTTCTGGCATACTACCTCGTTTTTAACAAGATTTTCCCCTAATTATATGGAAAAATGTATCTTTTTTGGCATTATCCCTCGTTTTTAACAAAATTTACCCGCAGTTATGTTGAAAAATGCCACTTTTCTGGCATTTTACCTCGTATATTTAAAAATGTCTCTTTTCTGGCATACTGCCTCGTTTTTAACAAGATTTTCTCCTAATTATATGGAAAAATGTATCTTTTCTGGCATTATCCCTCGTTTTTAACAAGAATTTTTCGTAATTATGTGGACAAATTTCTCTTTTCTGGCATTTTACCTCGTATATTTAAAAATGTCTCTTTTCTGGCATATTACCTCGTTTTTAACAAGATTTTCCCCTAATTATATGGCAAAATGTATCTTTTTTGGCATTATCCCTCGTTTTTAACAAGATTTTCCCGTAATTATGTAGAAAAATGTCTCTTTTCTGGCATTTTACCTCGTATATTTAAAAATGTCTCTTTTCTGGCATACTACCTCGTTTTTAACAAGATTTTCCCCTAATTATATGGAAAAATTTATCTTTTCTGGCACTATTCCTCGTTTTTTACAAGATTTTATCATAATTATGTAGAAAAATGTCTCTTTTCTGGCATATAACCTCATTTTTAACAAGATTTTCTCCTAATTATATGGAAAAATGTATCTTTTCTGGCATTATCCCTCGTTTTTAACAAGAATTTCTCGTTATTATGTGGAAAAATTTCTCTTTTCTGGCATTTTACCTCGTATATTTAAAAATTACTCTTTTCTGGCATATTACCTCGTTTTTAACAAGATTTATCCCTAATTATATGGAAAAATGTATCTTTTTTGGCATTATCCCTCGTTTTTAACAAGATTTTTCCGTAATTATGTGGGAAAATGTCTCTTTTCTGGCATTTTACCTCGTATATTTAAAAATGTCTCTTTTCTGGCATATTACCTGGTTTTTAACAAGATTTTCCCCTAATTATATGGAAAAATTTATCTTTTCTGTTATTATTCCTCGTTTTTTACAAGATTTTCTCGTAATTATGTAGGAAAATGTCTCTTTTCTGGCATATTACCTCGTTTTTAATAAGATTTTCTCCTGATTATATGGAAAAACGTATCTTTTCTGGCATTATCTCTCGTTTTTAACAAGATTTTCCCGTAATTATGTGGAAAAATGTCTCTTTTCTGGCATTTTACCTCGTATATTAAAAAATTTCTCTTTTTTGGCATATTACCTCGTTTTTAATAAGATTTTCTCCTGATTATATGGAAAAACGTATCTTTTCTGGCATTATCTCTCGTTTTTAACAAGATTTTCCCGTAATTATGTGGAAAAATGTCTCTTTTCTGGCATTTTACCTCGTATATTAAAAAATGTCTCTTTTTTGGCATACTACCTCGTTTTTAACAAGATTTTCCCCTAATTATATGGAAAAATGTATCTTTTTTGGCATTATCCCTCGTTTTTAACAAGATTTTCCCGTAATTATGTGGAAAAATGTCTTTTTTCTGGCATTTTACCTCGTGTATTTAAAAATGTCTCTTTTCTGGCATACTACCTCGTTTTTAACAAGATTTTCCCCTAATTATATGGAAACATTTATCTTTTCTGGCACTATTCCTCGTTTTTTACAAGATTTTATCATAATTATGTAGAAAAATGTCTCTTTTCTGGCATATAACCTCGTTTTTAACAAGATTTTCTCCTAATTATATGGAAAAATGTATCTTTTCTGGCATTATCCCTCGTTTTTAACAAGAATTTCTCGTTATTATGTGGACAAATTTCTCTTTTCTGGCATTTTTTTTTTTTTTTTTTTTTTTTTTTATTTTTATTAGTGAACTCCTAATTTTTAAAAAAAAAAATGTCACGGAGCCACGATTCATACATATAAAGTTACAAAAATAGAAATAAGACTAAAAATAAAAATAAAAATAGAATTAGACAAAATAAAAATAAAATCAAAAATCAAAATATAACCACATTAAATAAAATAAAATAAAAAAAAAAAAATAAAAAATAACTATAAAAATAAAAATCATATAAAAGTAAATATGAATTACACACAACATACCACAACATGATAGAAATCGAGTAAAAAGCTCAATTAAGCATATAATTACTAAAATAAAAATAAAAAAAGAAAATAATAAAAACAATTTTGACAAACTACATAATCGTTTTAAACAGACTCTCAACATCAATGACTGTAAAGAGCCATTCTTTTAACAGCCTACAAAATTCAGTCAGCGTAACTGCGTTTAAAATGCCCATTGGTAATTGATTAACTAGCTTCGGTGTGATGTACAAAAAATTTCTTTTGAAATGTTCTTTGTTGGGACGAGGCACCCAGATCCTAGATTTGTTCCGTAACATATATGGTCCTCTAATATCCACACCACGAAAACGATTTCCGCTCCTAATATAATGCATTTTAAGTACTTTGTAAACATACAGATGACGCAGAGGCAAAATCTTATTATTTACAAAAATGGGAAACGATGGTGAAGTCCTGGGTAAATAATTTATGGACCTCAAAACAGCTTTTTGGATGATCATCAAAGGTTTGATATTGGTCAAAAAAATTCCACCCCAACATATTAAACCATATTGGAGGTGGGAATTAAATATTGCAAAATAAAGACATTTCAAAAGATCCCGGCTACATATTTTACGCAAAAAATAAAAGGATATTAATACATGGCACAGTTTCTTTTTTAAAATGCTCACATGTTCTTTAAAATTTAGTTGTGAATCAAGCATCACTCCTAAGTATTTAAAGGACTCCACAGTTTCAATACGCACGCAAAGATCATTACACCCAGACCGATTACAAACCAGAGAATGATAAACCAATGGTTGAGAATCTCGGATAGTACCTCCAACACTGAAAGACATCAATTTGGACTTAGCGCTGAGAATCATCTCATGCACATAACACCATTTTTTCAGCAAGCACATATCCTCATTAATTTTCTCTTTCAACGTAGCCACATCATTATTCGTAGTGTACAGAAACGCCATATCATCCGCAAACGCGATGATATCACCATTTACTCTAAGATCAAAAATCGAGTTACAGTAGATAATAAACAACAGCGGGCCCAAAACAGACCCTTGTGGAACCCCGACGTTCACAATTTTTTCATCACTATATGTATTATTAATAATTACACTTTGTACCCGATTTTGAAGATATGATCTAAAAAGAGAAAGTGCAACGCCTCTGACACCGACATACGATAACTTAGCCAATAATACCTCATGATTTACTGTATCAAAAGCTTTAGTGAAGTCAATGAAAACAGCAGAAACTTTGCAGTTATTATTAAGGCCTTTCAGCAGCGGTGTTAAAAAAGATGTTAGGGCTTTCTCAGTTGACGAATTTTCTACAAAACCAAACTGCCTCTTGTCAAGGAAATGTATTTTATCAAGGTAATTCAACAATCTATATTTGATAATTTTCTCAAAGATCTTCGAAAATGTGTTTAGTAATGTGATCGGACGATAATTATTCGGGTCATTTCGTGAATCTTTCTTAAAGAGAGGCTTGACAATGCCGAATTTTAATTTATCAGGGAAAACCCCCTCTGAAAAACACATATTAAAAATAAATACCAGAATATGGCAAATATTAGAAATAATATGTTTTTAACCAATTTGCTTGATATCCCATCAATACCACAGGAGTTGCTAGATTTTAAGGCATTAACAGCAGCCATTATTTCCGCTTCACTAACTGGGAAAAAGAATAAATTTGAACTAGAATACCTCGACAGTACCAAATCACATCTAACAGTATCATCCAAAATCACATTTTCATAATTCTCAGTAATGATTGCGTGAGGTATTCGACAGAAATGGTCATTAAACGCATTTGCAATTTCAAACGAGTCAGAACTAACCAAATTGTCACCAATAACAATCGATGTAACATTATTTGGGGTGCAACTATTATTCAAAACTTTATTTACAATTTTCCATCTAGATTTCAAATCAATAGCTTCACTTAACTTGATTTTAAAATACTGCTCTTTTGTGACCGGTATCAGAATTTTAATTTGGGAATTCAGCATGTTAAGACTCTCTTTAAAAACATTATTATTGGGATCATTAGATAGTTTTTTCAAAAAACTGTTTCTGCGATTTATCAATTTCAGTAGGGAGTCGGACATCCAGGGCTTTAGCCTAAAATTACGTCGTTTAACCTTAACAATAGATTTATGTTTACGAATAATTTTACTTAGTTTATTAATAAAACTTGTATAGGCTAAATTAGAATTATCCGAAGAAAATACTTCACTCCAACTACATAAACTGAGTGCCTCTGATAGATCCGAGAAATTAAATTTAGTCAGATACACTGGTTCGTATTTACTCCTTTGTTTTGAATCTCTTCTAATTTTAATACATAAGTGGATGGTATTATGATCAGTAACAAATAGCTGCAAATTTTGGATCTCAATATTGAAATTCTGAGAAACGGTTTCAGAGAAAATATGGTCAATACAGGAACTAGAGGATGGTCTAGTTACACAATTCAAACGGGATTCCAAACCGGCCGATGAGCATACAACCAGATAATCATCCTTTGCCTGCGATTCCTTCAGCAAATCCAAGTTTATATCTCCAAGCAGGATCTTATGATTGGCTCTATCAGTATCAAAGAAATTCTTTAATTCATTTAAAAACGACTCAAACGTACAAAAGTTGAATCTGTAAATTAACACAAAGCACACTTTAATACTACCAAGTTGAATAACAATTTTCATAACATCAGCAGAAGAGAACTTAAGCATGAATACCTGATGATCCAAATCCGATTTCACAAACGCAGCTACGCCACCAGCTCGATAATTATCATTACAATTAGCATAGAAGGAAAACCCATCTAGGCTGTAATCTGAGATTTCAGAACTTGAGATCCATGTTTCAGTGAAAAATAAACAGTCAAAGTCTAAATTAATCGCATTTATATTTGTTAGAAGAGTGTCAACATTTTTACGTAGGCTTCGAATGTTCTGTAAAATAAAATTAAAATTATTGCAAGTTTGTACCGCCATTACACTATGAATAAGTAGAAATATGCATCTAAGCCAAAAACATTAAACCATGTTGTATATGTTTGTGTGTAATTATATATAAAATTAAAACATAAGTTGCTTAAATAGTGCACGCTCTTTATAATCACAATCTTCACTATGCTAATTAACAAAAAATAAATGTAGAATAACCAAATGTACATAGTTAAGTATATAAGCGTAAGGCTAAACAGAGCTATAAAAAAATATACCACTTTAATATGGTGTGAATCTAGACTAACGCAAAATACATGATCAGTCTTAACAATATATCTAATTAAAAAAACTGGTATAACAATAAGTTCAGCCCTACCACAAAAATTGACAGTATTTCTAAATGTCAATTTAAAATGTAAATAAAAACAAAAAATGAAAAAATGTAAACAAAAAATTAAGTTAGTGATAACTAGTGTTACTGCAAACAAATATTTGTTTATGTATGTAATAGAGTGTAATAACACCTTGAACTTGAAAACAAAACCTTGAAAAAACGACAAGGACAAATATTTGTTTGTGTATATAAACATAGTGGTGAACAAAATTAATAACTTAAAAATAATAACAAAAATAGTGAAGTGCTTTAAAAAATTAATGTAAAAACTAACATTCGTCATTAGTGTGTTGTGTACCTGTGATTTTGATGAATTCGGAAGTTCCTGATGGTGAGCAATTATTGTTGACCATATATGTTGTGATGTATTATTAATAAATGTTGTAAATTTTTTATGTAGTGTAGTTATTGTTGTCTTTTGTTGTTGTATTTTGTGTTGTGTAAATTTAGTGAATTTGGATGTGGTATACAAAGTAAAGTGCTGTGATTTTAATGAAATCGGAAGTTTCTGATGTTGAGCAATAATTGTTGACCATATATGTTGTGATGAATTATTAATAAATATTGTTAATTTTTTATGTAGTGTAGTTATTGTTGTCTTTTGTTGTCGTATTTTTTGTAGTGTAAATTTAGTGAATTTAGATGTGGTTAGGACTAGTACGTCCATATTACTAAAATAAATCATCGGATGTATCAACAATTTCACTATCATGAGCTTGTTGAGGTGTGGGACATTGGTCCAAACGAAAAATATCGGTCATGCAGAAAATATGATGTACTACCGAATCAGCTGACTTGCGTAGGAATATTTTACCATCCTTAATCCACAGATATTTGTATCTTTGGGCGCTTTGTAGTTTTTTAGCTTCATTGTACAGCCTTGACTGGAATTTTGTAAAATGATGCATGAAATAGCATCCAGCTGGGTTTGCAGATGGGGACGACTTCCGATGATGCTTTTTTAATTTGGCCAAAACATCATTTTTCATCTCTACAGAATTTAAGGTGACAATGAAGCTATTTTTTAATGATGATTTCGGATGTTGATACATTTTTTTAATTTCAGTTATGATAGCTTCTCCATTCACTCTAATAATTGTTTCCGCAATGAAGTTCGATGAGTCCTGTACGTCAGCTGGTACACCACAAATTACAATGTTCCTCGAAATTTCCTTCTGGAGTGGAATATCCAGTAATGCCTCCATGGTGTTAATACGTTCATCTTGTTTCAGGTAACTTTGTTTTAATGCTTCATATTGCTTTGATAGAGCTAAGTTATCTAAAGCAATTTTCTTGGTTTCGATTATTATTTTATCAAATTCTTTGCAGATAAACTCTTGGGATTTCTGGATATCAAAAATCATCGATTTAATTTCAGCGAATTGAGCATCCATGCGTGACATCAGGCTGTTTATTGCAGTTAAATTATCAGTTGTACGCCCCGTTACTGGTGACTGTGAGGGTGAAGGCACAGTGTTGGAGCTAGCTGCTATACCACAATCAGGTGAGCACACCCAATTTCTTTCCATCGCTTTTTTAATTTTAGCTCCTCCAATTACACCTTTGCATGGTGGGTGGTACATCTTTTGACAAAAACCGCATGCAACAACAGATTGCTTTTGCGTTATACCCTTAGCACATGATGGCGCAGAACATATCAAATTTGGCTGGTAATTTGGGTAGCACTCTGCATTTTCATAGAATGGCATTTTGTTTGAAAAATCACAAAAAATTAGCGCGAAACCAGGGCGTCACTTGACTTATCACAATTATACTATAATAGCACGACTAACAATTTATAACTAATATGTTTAAATAACTACTAAGTTATTTAATTAATCCAATTAAATTTTACTTCAACTACCAATTTTGGATAAATATATTTTATTTTAATTATTTTTTTCTTTTATTTTTAGCACACACGTCCGAGCAGTTTAAAAGTTGACGAATGAATGAAAATTGTGATTTGACTGGCAACTTGTTCACTTAAAAATTCAAGTGCTAAATTTATTAAAATTGTGCTGTGGCTAAATAATAAGAAAATAAAATAGCAAACCTGAAGCTCAACTTAATTAAAATTAAAAACCAAGGAGAACCCGCGGATTGTAAGCCGATAGCCACTCACACGGATAACTGTGAATAAAAAAAAAAAACTGTAAGTGTTAAATCCGTTAATAAAATATATATTCATTCGCATGGTTCAGCGAATTCAAAAAAAAATAAAAGCGCGGTTCTCCTTGGTCGAAACTTCGGAATTTTTCCGGTTTCCTATATAAATTATATTCAACATGCACAAATGGAATCAGCCAAATTTATTTTGTTTGCAACTTTGGGAATATCCAATTTTTGACTTATTGTATTAAGATGTAGCATATTAAAATTTAACAAGTATTCGTTTTACTATTACGTTATTATTAAGTTATTGTTTAAGACAAATAATTACAAATTTATTAATTATATTAATTAATTACACTACTTATGGTTAAAATAGGTGCGTACGCATAAACTATAGTATAGCAATTTCATATATTTAATATATACTACAACGATTAAGTATGATGGTTATGTTTACATATATTTATTTAAAATTTAATTAGTTAGAATAAGAAAATTTATATTGATTGCATGTTATTTATTATAAAAATTAATTTAATATTTATATATACGAATTATATACATATACATATATGTGTCATAGTGTTTCTGCTTGAACGATAAATATTTACTATTTTCCTAGAATTTTTAATTTTTTGTTAAATAAATTGTGTGCAGACGGTTTTCCACAATAAAATGTTAATGTGTTTTGTTTTTCCGTAAAAAGAAAATATTGTGATGATGGGAATAAAACAACCTAGCTTGTGTTTAAGTTTGTAACAGTGACGCAATAATAAAAAAATGTATTGCTAAGTGAGTGAAAATGTGATGATTTAGGTTTCCACGCTCCATATTTTAGAAATGGGATTACACTTGCAAATCAAGTGTAATATATTTTTTTGATTAGGGAGGGTCAAGTAAGGTGAACACCAACATCTGAACACCATAAACTGGAATATTCCAAAAGCCATTAAACATGTGTGATATACAGTGAGTAATATGTACCAACATTTTTATTTTTATTTATTAGTCTGAGATAGGCCGTTAGAGGTCTATTGTTGAATCGTCCGCTGACCTATAACTGTACAAGTGATATATAATTTGTGTCTTCAATTTAGCAGCATTTTCTAGCTCCATAGTGGATGGTGGAAAGATCCCCCCCATCTGATTGTCACCTAGCCAGCCAATGTGCTGCTCCACCGATGCAATCCACTTGGAGATCTGTTAACGATGCATTGACATGGTCTGTATAAGGGTTTAACATAGATTTTGTTACGCCCAACTGCACACAACTGCCAGCACATCGTTACAGTGGCAGTAATATAATTATATGGAAAAATGTATCTTTTCTGGCATTATCCCTCGTTTTTAACAAGAATTTCTCGTTATTATGTGGAAAAATTTCACTTTTCTGGCATTTTACCTCGTAAATTTAAAAATTACTCTTTTCTGGCATATTACCTCGTTTTTAACAAGATTTTCCCCTAATTATATGGAAAAATGTATCTTTTTTGGCATTATCCCTCGTTTTTAACAAGATTTACCCGTAATTATGTGGGAAAATGTCTCTTTTCTGGCATTTTACCTCGTATATTTAAAAATGTCTCTTTTCTGGCATATTACCTCGTTTTTAACAAGATTTTCCCCTAATTATATGGAAAAATTTATCTTTTCTGTTATTATTCCTCGTTTTTTACAAGATTTTCTCGTAATTATGTAGGAAAATGTCTCTTTTCTGGCATATTACCTCGTTTTTAATAAGATTTTCTCCTGATTATATGGAAAAACGTATCTTTTCTGGCATTATCTCTCGTTTTTAACAAGATTTTCCCGTAATTATGTGGAAAAATGTCTCTTTTCTGGCATTTTACCTCGTATATTAAAAATTGTCTCTTTTCTGGCATACTACCTCGTTTTTAACAAGATTTTCCCCTAATTATATGAAAAAATGTATCTTTTTTGGCATTATCCCTCGTTTTTAACAAGATTTTCCCGTAATTATGTGGAAAAATGTCTTTTTTCTGGCATTTTACCTCGTATATTTAAAAATGTCTCTTTTCTGGCATACTACCTCGTTTTTAACAAGATTTTCCCCTAATTATATGGAAAAATTTATCTTTTCTGGCACTATTCCTCGTTTTTTACAAGATTTTATCATAATTATGTAGAAAAATGTCTCTTTTCTGGCATATAACCTCGTTTTTAACAAGATTTTCTCCTAATTATATGGAAAAATGTATCTTTTCTGGCATTATCCCTCGTTTTTAACAAGAATTTCTCGTTATTATGTGGACAAATTTCTCTTTTCTGGCATTTTACCTCGTATATTTAAAAATGTGTCTTTTCTGGCATATTACCCCGTTTTTAACAAGATTTTCCCCTAATTATATGGAAAAATGTATCTTTTTTGGCATTATCCCTCGTTTTTAACAAAATTTTCCCGCAATTATGTTGAAAAATGTCTCTTTTCTGGCATTTTACCTCGTATATTTAAAAATGTCTCTTTTCTGGCATACTGCCTCGATTATAACAAGATTTTCTCCTAATTATATGGAAAAATGTATCTTTTCTGGCATTATCCCTCGTTTTTAACAAGAATTTCTCGTTATTATGTGGACAAATTTCTCTTTTCTGGCATTTTACCTCGTATATTTAAAAATGTCTCTTTTCTGGCATATTACTTCGTTTTTAACAAGATTTTCCCCTAATGTATCTTTTTTGGCATTATCCCTCGTTTTTAACAAGATTTTCCCGTAATTATGTGGAAAAATGTCTCTTTTCTGGCATTTTACCTCGTATATTTAAAAATGTCTCTTTTCTGGCATACTACCTCGTTTTTAACAAGATTTTCCCCTAATTATATGGAAAAATGTATCTTTTCTGGCACTGTTCCTCGTTTTTTACAAGATTTTATCATAATTATGTAGAAAAATGTCTCTTTTCTGGCATATAACCTCATTTTTAACAAGATTTTCTACTAGTTATATGGAAAAATGTATCTTTTCTGGAATTATTTCTCGTTTTTAACAAGAATTTCTCGTTATTATGTGGAAAAATTTCTCTTTTCTGGCATTTTACCTCGTATATTTAAAAATGTCTCTTTTCTGGCATATTACCTCGTTTTTAACAAGATTTTCCCCTAATTATATGGAAAAATGTATCTTTTTTGGCATTATCCCTCGTTTTTAACAAGATTTTCCCGTAATTATGTGGTAAAATGTCTCTTTTCTGGCATTTTACCTCGTATATTTAAAAATGTCTCTTTTCTGGCATATTACCTCGTTTTTAACAAGATTTTCCCCTAATTATATGGAAAAATTTATCTTTTCTGTTATTATTCCTCGTTTTTTACAAGATTTTCTCGTAATTATGTAGAAAAATGTCTCTTTTCTGGCATATTACCTCGTTTTTAATAAGATTTTCTCCTGATTATATGGAAAAATGTATCTTTTCTGGCATTATTTCTCGTTTTTAACAAGATTTTCCCGTAATTATGTGGAAAAATGTCTCTTTTCTGGCATTTTACCTCGTATATTAAAAAATGTCTCTTTTCTGGCATACTACCTCGTTTTTAACAAGAGTTTCCCCTAATTATATGGAAAAATGTATCTTTTTTGGCATTATCCCTCGTTTTTAACAAGATTTTCCCGTAATTATGTGGAAAAATGTCTTTTTTCTGGCATTTTACCTCGTATATTTAAAAATGTCTCTTTTCTGGCATACTACCTCGTTTTTAACAAGATTTTCCCCTAATTATATGGAAAAATGTATCTTTTCTGGCACTATTCCTCGTTTTTTACAAGATTTTATCATAATTATGTAGAAAAATGTCTCTTTTCTGGCATATTACCTCGTTTTTAACAAGATTTTCCTCAAATTATATGGAAAAATGTATCTTTTCTGGCAATATTCCTCGTTTTTTACAAGATTTTACCATAATTATGTAGAAAAATGTCTCTTTTCTGGCATATAACCTCGTTTTTAACAAGATTTTCTCCTAATTATATGGAAAAATGTATCTTTTCTGGCATTATCCCTCGTTTTTAACAAGAATTTGTAGCAGCTCGAATATTCGACTCACCGATATTCGATTCTGCCACAAACAAAACGAATTAGTAAAATTCAAATATAAATCAACTTATTTGAATTAAGAGTTTACTAACCCCATCACACATCCAATAGCCGCACCAATTATCCAATTATTAAGTCGCCTTACCAATTCGACTAATAATCCACTGCACTTAACATAAGTGCAATGTCGACCGTCGCCGGCGCATCCGTTCCCTCTCCAAAATACGACATGTATTTTGGACACGAAGGCGACGTCATCATCACAACACAATACAAAAAACAAGCGGAGCAACAACACGTTGCCACAACATATAAAATAAAATAAAATACTTCTTCTCCATTTTGTTTGTGGTGTGGTAAAAATTAAAAACAAATTACAAAAATATATAAATAGAAATTAATTTTAATAATAATAATTTATGTGTAAATACAATTAAATAATAACTGAATAAATAAATCAAAATAAATTATAACCAACAAAACATAAAATAAATAAATTGTGAATAAATACATTTGTGAACATATTTTGATTAAAAACAATAAAACAGTTAAATTGGTGACCTCGATAGCGGTTTTTATCGCATAATCCAAATAATTTATAATACAGTGACAAATAAAAAAAACTATCTGAAAACCACGTTACGCTACCACGTAGAAAACCACGTTACGCTACCACGTAGGCAGATAATTACAATAATTTAATTACCACCACAAAAAAGTTACGGAAATACACGTGTGTAGGGACCAACCCCTCCCACGCAACGCGGGATAAATCGGTGAAGCGAACCACCCTCACCGCCACGAGGAAGACAACGCAGCTGCAGCAGAAACAACAACTATAGCAACAAAAAAAAAAAAAAAAAAAAACACAAAGTTCTGGTAACAAGTTGTTTTTCTATTTTTTTTATATTTTTTTTACTTTTTCTTGTCAAACAAATTTTAACGTAAAAATTTTTTTTTAACGTAGAGTCATTTTCTTAACGTAAATTACTTTTTTTTTTCTCTTTTGTAAAATTTTTATATATATATTTTTGTTTTTCCACCACCACATCGTTAACCATCCATATTCTCACACATTTGGTCGTTTCTCGCTGCACGCCCTCCCGCCATCACCGTTGTGGTCGAAATAAAAAAAGAATAATAACAACGGTTTTTCTCAAAACCACTACCACAGCGGCGATACAAATCCGTCGCAAACATTTTTCTTGCATTTCTTTTTTTTTTATATATATTTTTTTTTGGTTGCATTCAAATTTCAACGAGCCCCCCCAATATAAGGTAGGACGCATAGGAACTCCATATTCGGGGGTATCTCGCATCGGGCGTTAAGAAGAAGGAACATCCCGGCCTTCAAACCATTCATTACACGGTAACCATTCCGCTTAATTTTTCATTTTTGGTCAATTATATTTTTTTATACGGTAACCATTCCGCTTTAAAATTTTTCACACATTTTAAAATTTTAAACGAGCCCCCCCAATATAAGGTAGGACGAAAGGAACTCCATATTCGGGGGTTTCTCACAGTATTGTATTGCCGGAGTTGATTCGCATAGCGCTGGTAGCACAGCCCGAATCCTCCACGACACAAACGTTAGCCAAAATAGCCGACAAGATGTATGATGTCATAAACATCACATCTCAAAGCGTCAGCCAAGTCAATGCACCATACCGGCAATCACGTGAACGCAGTGGAGACAGAACTCCCCGTTCAACACAAGCACCAAACACACTCGAAGCAAGACTGGCGAGAATCGAGTCTAGACTCGACGGACTTTTTCGAGGTCGAACCCGTTCGCGTGGGCGACAAGCTCCCTCCACAAAAAGAACCCGCAGTCCCAGCAACAACACGTACCAACATGGTAAATGCTGGTTTCACACAAAGTTTGGTAGAGCCGCCAGAAAATGCACGCCACCGTGCAATTTCAACACGTCGCAACCATCGACGTCCGCGGCCGCCGTAAGAATGGACATTGACGAACAAAAAAACTTATAGAGTCACGGGTTGAGAGCAACATGCCTCCCCTGACCACAAACACACCCTATACGTCACGTTTGTTTGTGTACGACAGACACAACAAACTCACCTACTTAGTCGACACTGGCGCTGACTTTTCGGTTATTCCAGCAATGAATTACAAATTGAAATATTCATTATCAAATCGAAATTCAAATCTAGTCTTATCGGCTGCCAATGGTTCAATCATCCACACGTACGGCACAAAATTGCTTAACGTGGATATCGGACTCAAACGAACCTTCACGCATGCTTTCATACTAGCTGCAGTGAACCGTCCGATCATTGGCGCCGATTTTCTAAGCAAATTCGGACTTCTTGTCGATGTCCAAACACAAACGGCTGATTGACCCAGCTACAAAGCTGTCAATAAACGCCACAATGGTTCGTGTTAATACACCAACACCGATCCATTTTAACATCGACAACGGCTACGGCACTCTGCTCAAAAAGTACCCACTACTTACAGCAGAGCCGAACTACAAAATGCCAGTCCGACACAACGTGGTACATCACATCGTCACGGAAGGCCATCTTCCTGTGTCGAGACCACGCAGACTAGATCCGGTGCGTCACAAAGCTGCACAAGCAGAATTTCAACACATGGTGGAATTAGGGATTTGTCGAACATCGACATCTTCCGTCTCTTGTCCACTTCACATGGTCAAGAAGAAAGATCAAGACTGGAGGCCATGTGGGGACTATCGGCGTTTAAACACGGTTACGATACCGGATCGCTACCCGATACCCCACATTCAAAACTTCACCATGCACTTGCATGGCTGCAAAGTTTTCTCCAAACTTGATCTCATCAGAGGTTATCACCACATTCCCGTGGCACCTGAAGACGTTTTCAAAACGGCAATCACCACACCATTTGGCCTCTTCGAATACACCCGAATGCCATTTTGATTACGCAATGCCGCACAAACGTTTCAGCGATTCATGAACGAAGTCGTTCGAGATCTCGACTTCGTTTTCGTCTACATAGACGACATTCTTGTGGCATCTCAAACTGAGGACCAACACAAACTCCATCTGGAAACACTTTTC
Organism: Tipula unca; assembly: GCA_951394425.1. NCBI lineage: Eukaryota > Metazoa > Arthropoda > Insecta > Diptera > Tipulidae > Tipula > Tipula unca. The sequence continues at coordinate 19,643 of CATOBX010000030.1, forward strand.
CAACGACTTGTCGAGTTTGATGTTCACATCAAGAGCTCAAAATGCGTCTTTGGCGTATCCACTCTTGATTTCCTCAGCCACAAGATTACCGCTAATGGCATCCTTCCGTCACAAGACCGAATCAATGCCATTAAAGAATTCCCAGCTCCAACCTCAATCAAAAGTATTCAGCGATTCATCGGCATGGTCAACTACTACCACCGATTCATACCAAAGCTCGCTGAAATACTCAACCCAATTCACAGCCACCTGGCAGTACTACTACGTAAGCCCAAAACCGCCAAGAACTTCTCTTGGCCTGACGAATGCCAACACGCATTCACGTCACTCAAGGCTGAATTGGCACGCACAACACTATTGTCTCATCCACTGAGCGACTCAAAGCTCAGCATAACTACTGATGCATCAAACACTGCTGTCGGAGCAGTAATGCAACAGTACAACGACAAGTGTTGGGAGCCCCTGGGATTCTTCTCAAAGAAGCTCTCGGATGCCGAAAAGAAATACTCTGCATTCGATCGGGAATTACTCGCAATATATCTAGCAATCAAACACTTCAGATATTTTGTCGAGGGTCGGGACTTCACAATTTACACCGACCACAAGCCTCTCACTCGAGCAATTCAGTCTAAAACTGAACGCAATCCAAGGCAAGCACGCCACTTGGATTACATTAGTCAATTTACCACGGACATTCAGCATGTTAAAGGTACCGAAAACGTTGTCGCGGATACACTTTCGCGCACAACATCAAACGAAACGGCCACAGTCGAGACTCACTTCGACTGCAACAAAATCGCACAAGCGCAAAAAGCAGACTTAGAACTTCAGAAATTACTTTCTGGTTCCACACGTCACACTAGTTCATCACTGAAACTAGAGCTTTTCAAACTACCTGGCCTCGAAATCTACTGCGAAACATCTACGGGTGCAAATCGCCCGTACATCGCAGAGCAACTACGTCGAACCATCTTCGACACACTACACGGTATCTCACATCCTGGTGTCCGCGCAACTCGTAAATTGATTACTGCTCGATACTTTTGGCCCAGCATAAACAAAGACGTGACCCATTGGGCACAATCCTGTTTATCCTGCCAAAAATCAAAAGTCCAGCGACACACAAAATCGCCTCTTGGACAATTCGCAATTCCACCTGGTCGATTTGAGCACATTCATTTGGATTTCGTAGGACCACTTCCTCCATCCAATGGATACACATATCTACTCACCTGTGTCGATCGTTTCACTCGATGGCCAGAAGCGTACTGCATGAGCGACATGTCTGCAGCAACCATTGCCACCACATTTGTTCAAAACTACGTATCACGATTTGGCGTTCCACTTGACATCACAACTGATCAAGGAACCCAATTCGAGTCGAAGCTTTTCTCGGAGTTAACAAAACTCCTCGGCTCGCATCGGATACGTACAACGGCTTACCACCCGCAAGCCAATGGCATGGTTGAACGCCTCCACCGCCAGCTCAAAGCTGCTCTCAAGGCCCGAGGCAACACAATTCACTGGAGCTCCGAAGTACCAATCGTTCTACTTGGTATTCGAGCAACGGTTAAAAAGAAGATCTGAAGTGCTCACCAGCTGAAATGGTTTACGGTCAAACCATCAAGCTACCCGGTGAGTTCTTCGTCGAACATCCTCTACCGTCTCCATCCACAACCGACACAGTCATCGACCAACTCCGCACCACCATGCAAAATCTTATCCCCACGGCAACAAGACCAACGAATGAAAGCAACATATTCGTTCCAAAATCGCTCAACAATTGCGATTACGTCTTTGTCCGGGTTGATAAGGTTCGAACTGGATTACAATCTCCTTACGATGGGCCATACAAAGTTATACGCCGCTTACGCAAACAATACATTGTCTCAATCAAAGACAAACACCACTCAATCTCAATCGACAGATTGAAACCGGCGTACGGTATTCTCAACACGGCTGATCAAATATCAGCCAGCAAACGATATAAAACCGTCCGGTTCACCGTATAACGTCTCAAAACCTATGGTTTCTCATCTGGAGAGGGGGTACTGTAGCAGCTCGAATATTCGACTCACCGATATTCGATTCTGCCACAAACAAAACGAATTAGTAAAATTCAAATATAAATCAACTTATTTGAATTAAGAGTTTACTAACCCCATCACACATCCAATAGCCGAACCAATTATCCAATTATTAAGTCGCCTTACCAATTCGACTAATAATCCCCTGCACTTAACATAAGTGCAATGTCGACCGTCGCCGGCGCATCTGTTCCCTCTCCAAAATACGACATGTATTTTGGACACGAAGGCGACGTCATCATCACAACACAATACAAAAAACAAGCGGAGCAACAACACGTTGCCACAACATATAAAATAAAATAAAATACTTCTTCTCCATTTTGTTTGTGGTGTGGTAAAAATTAAAAACAAATTACAAAAATATATAAATAGAAATTAATTTTAATAATAATAATTTATGTGTAAATACAATTAAATAATAACTGAATAAATAAATCAAAATAAATTATAACCAACAAAACATAAAATAAATAAATTGTGAATAAATAAATTTGTGAACATATTTTGATTAAAAACAATAAAAATTCGTTATTATGTGGAAAAATTTCTCTTTTCTGGCATTTTACCTCGTATATTTAAAAATGTCTCTTTTCTGGCATATTACCTCGTTTTTAACAAGATTTTCCCCTAATTATATGGAAAAATGTATCTTTTTTGGCATTTTCCTCGTTTTAAACAAGATTTTCCCGTAATTATGTGGAAAAATGTCTCTTTTCTGGCATTTTACCTCGTATATTTAAAAATGTCTCTTTTCTAGCATATTACCTCGTTTTTAACAAGATTTTCCCCTAATTATATGGAAAAATTTATCTTTTCTGTTATTATTCCTCGTTTTTTACAAGACTTTCTCGTAATTATGTAGGAAAATGTCTCTTTTCTGGCATATTACCTCGTTTTTAATAAGATTTTCTCCTAATTATATGGAAAAATGTATCTTTTCTGGCATTATCCCTCGTTTTTAACAAGATTTTCCCGTAATTATGTGGAAAAATGTCTCTTTTCTGGCATTTTACCTCGTATATTAAAAAATGTCTCTTTTCTGGCATACTACCTCGTTTTTAACAAGATTTTCCCCTAATTATATGGAAAAATTTATCTTTTCTGACATTATTCCTCGTTTTTTACAAGATTTTCTCGTAAATATGTAGAAAAATGTCTCTTTTCTGGCATATTAAATCGTTTTTAACAAGATTTTCTCCTAATTATATGAAAAAATGTATGATTTCTTGCATTATCCCTCGTTTTAAACAAGATTTTCTCTTAATTATGTGTTAAAATGTCTGTTTTCTGGCACTTCACCTCGTTTATTTAAAAATGTCTCTTTTCTGGCATACTACCTCGTTTTTAACAAGATTTTCTCCTAATTATATGGAAAAATGTATCTTTTCTGGCATTATCCCTCGTTTTTAACAAGAATTTCTCGTTATTATGTGGAAAAATTTCTCTTTTCTGGCATTTTACCTCGTATATTTAAAAATGTCTCTTTTCTGGCATATTTCCCCGTTTTTAACAAGATTTTCCCCTAATTCGATGGAAAAATGTATCTTTTTTGGCATTATCCCTCGTTTTTAACAAGATTTTCCCGTAATTATGTGGAAAAATTTCTCTTTTCTGGCATTTTACCTCGTATATTTAAAAATGTCTCTTTTCTGGCATACTACCTCGTTTTTAACAAGATTTTCCCCTAATTATATGGAAAAATTTATCTTTTCTGTTATTATTCCTCGTTTTTTACAAGATTTTCTCGTAATTATGTAGAAAAATGTCTCTTTTCTGGCATATTACCTCGTTTTTAACAAGATTTACTTCTAATTATATGAAAAAATGTATCTTTTCTGGCATTATCCCTCGTTTTTAACAAGAATTTCTAGTTATTATGAGGAAAAATTTCACTTTTCTGGCATTTTACCTCGTTTATTTAAAAATGTCCCTTTTCTGGCATATTACTTCGTTTTTAACAAGATTTTCCCCTAATTATATGGAAAAATGTATCTTTTCTGGCACTATTCCTCGTTTTTTACAAGATTTTATCATAATTATGTGGAAAAATGTCTCTTTTCTGGCATTTTACCTCGTATATTTAAAAATGTCTCTTTTCTGGCATACTACCTCGTTTTTAACAAGATTTTCCCCTAATTATATGGAAACATTTATCTTTTCTGGCACTATTCCTCGTTTTTTACAAGATTTTATCATAATTATGTAGAAAAATGTCTCTTTTCTGGCATAAAACCTCATTTTTAACAAGATTTTCTCCTAATTATATGGAAAAATGTATCTTTTCTGGCATTATCCCTCGTTTTTAACAAGAATTTCTCGTTATTATGTGGAAAAATTTCTCTTTTCTGGCATTTTACCTCGTATATTTAAAAATGTCTCTTTTCTGGCATATTACCTCGTTTTTAATAAGATTTTCTCCTAATTATATGGAAAAATGTATCTTTTCTGGCATTATCCCTCGTTTTTAACAAGATTTTCCGTAATTATGTGGAAAAATGTCTCTTTTCTGGCATTTTACCTCGTATATTAAAAAATGTCTCTTTTCTGGCATACTACCTCGTTTTTAACAAGATTTTCCCCTAATTATATGGAAAAATTTATCTTTTCTGACATTATTCCTCGTTTTTTACAAGATTTTTCTCGTAAATATGTAGAAAAATTTCTCTTTTCTGGCATATTAAATCGTTTTTAACAAGATTTTCTCCTAATTATATGAAAAAATGTATGATTTCTTGCATTATCCCTCGTTTTAAACAAGATTTTCTCTTAATTATGTGTTAAAATGTCTGTTTTCCTGGCACTTCACCTCGTTTATTTAAAAATGTCTCTTTTCTGGCATACTACCTCGTTTTTAACAAGATTTTCTCCTAATTATATGGAAAAATGTATCTTTTCTGGCATTATCCCTCGTTTTTAACAAGAATTTCTCGTTATTATGTGGAAAAATTTCTCTTTTCTGGCATTTTACCTCGTATATTTAAAAATGTCTCTTTTCTGGCATATTTCCCCGTTTTTAACAAGATTTTCCCCTAATTCGATGGAAAAATGTATCTTTTTTGGCATTATCCCTCGTTTTTAACAAGATTTTCCCGGTAATTATGTGGAAAAATTTCTCTTTTCTGGCATTTTACCTCGTATATTTAAAAATGTCTCTTTTCTGGCATACTACCTCGTTTTTAACAGATTTTCCCCTAATTATATGGAAAAATTTATCTTTCTGTTATTATTCCTCGTTTTTTACAAGATTTTCTCGTAATTATGTAGAAAAATGTCTCTTTTCTGGCATATTACCTCGTTTTTTAACAAGATTTACTTCTAATTATATGAAAAAATGTATCTTTTCTGGCATTATCCCTCGTTTTTTAACAAGAATTTCTAGTTATTATGAGGAAAAATTTCACTTTTCTGGCATTTTACCTCGTTTATTTAAAAATGTCCCTTTTCTGGCATATTACCTCGTTTTTAACAAGATTTTCCCCTAATTATATGGAAAAATGTATCTTTTCTGGCACTATTCCTCGTTTTTACAAGATTTTATCATAATTATGTGGAAAAATGTCTCTTTTCTGGCATTTTACCTCGTATATTTAAAAATGTCTCTTTTCTGGCATACTACCTCGTTTTTAACAAGATTTTCCCCTAATTATATGGAAACATTTATCTTTTCTGGCACTATTCCTCGTTTTTTACAAGATTTTATCATAATTATGTAGAAAAATGTCTCTTTTCTGGCATAAAACCTCATTTTTAACAAGATTTTCTCCTAATTATATGGAAAAATGTATCTTTTCTGGCATTATCCCTCGTTTTTAACAAGAATTTCTCGTTATTATGTGGAAAAATTTCTCTGTTCTGGCATTTTACCTCGTATATTTAAAAAAAATTCTTTTCTGGCATATTACCTCGTTTTTAACAAGATTTTCCCCTAATTATATGGAAAAATGTATCTTTTCTGGCATTATCCCTCGTTTTTAACAAGATTTTCCCGTAATTATGTGGAAAAAATGTCTCTTTTCTGGCATTTTACCTCGTATATTTAAAAATGACTCTTTTCTGGCATATTTCCTCGTTTTTAACAAGATTTTCCCCTAACTATATATTAAAAAATTTATCTTTTCTGTTATTATTCCTCGTTTTTTTACAAGATTTTCTCGTAATTATGTAGAAAAATGTCTCTTTTCTGGCATAATACCTCGTTTTTAATAAGATTTTCTCCTAATTATATTGAAAAATGTATCTTTTTTGGCCATATCCCTCGTTTTTAACAAGATTTTCCCCTTAATTATGTGGAAAAATGTCTCTTTTCTGGCATTTTACCTCGTATATTAAAAAATGTCTCTTTTCTGGCATACTACCTCGTTTTTAACAAGATTTTCCCCTAATTATATGGAAAAATGTATCTTTTTTGGCATTATCTCTCGTTTTTAACAAGATTTTCCCGTAATTATGTGGAAAAATGTCTCTTTTCTGGCATTTTACCTCGTATATTTAAAAATGTCTCTTTTCTGGCATACTACCTCGTTTTTAACAAGATTTTCCCCTAATTATATGGAAAAATGTATCTTTTCTGGCACTATTCCTCGTTTTTTACAAGATTTTATCATAATTATGTAGAAAAATGTCTCTTTTCTGGCATATTACCTCGTTTTTTACAAGATTTTCTCCTAATTATATGGAAAAATGTATCTTTCTGGCATTATCCCTCGTTTTTAACAAGAATTTCTCGTTACTATGTGGAAAAATTTCTCGTTTCTGGCATTTTACCTCGTATATTTAAAAATGTCTCTTTTCTGGCATATTACCTCGTTTTTAACAAGATTTTCCCCTAATTATATGGAAAAATGTATCTTTTTTGGCATTATCCCTCGTTTTAACAAGATTTTCCCCTAATTATATGGAAAAATTTATCTTTTCTGTTATTATTCTTCGTTTTTTACAAGATTTTCTCGTAATTATGTAGAAAAATGTCTCTTTTCTGGCATATTACCTCGTTTTTAACAAGATTTAGTCCTAATTATGTGTAAAAACGTCTCTTTTCTGGCATTTTACTTCGTATATTTAAAAATGTCTTATTTCTGGCATACTACCTCGTTTTTAACAAGATTTTCCCCTAATTATATGGAAAAATTAATCTTTTCTGTTATTATTCCTCGTTTTTAACAAGATTTTCCGTAATTATGTGGAAAAATGTATCTTTTCTGGCATTTTACCTCGTATATTTAAAAATATCTCTTTTCTGGCATACTACCTCGTTTATAACAAGATTTTCCCCTAATTATATGGAAAAATTTATCTTTTCTGTTATTATTCCTCGTTTTTTACAAGATTTTTTCGTAATTATGTAGAAAAATGTCTCTTTTCTGGCATATTACCTCGTTTTTAACAAGATTTACTCCTAATTATGTGGAAAAATGTCTCTTTTCTGGCATTTTACCTCGTATATTTAAAAATGTCTTATTTCTGGCATACTACCTCGTTTTTAACAAGATTTTCCCCTAATTATATGGAAAAATTTATCTTTTCTGTTATTATTCCTCGTTTTTTACAAGATTTTTTCGTAATTATGTAGAAAAATGTCTCTTTTCTGGCATATTACCTCGTTTTAACAAGATTTACTCCTAATTATGTGGAAAAATGTCTCTTTTCTGGCATTTTACCTCGTATATTTAAAAATGTCTTATTTCTGGCATACTACCTCGTTTTTAACAAGATTTTCCCCTAATTATATGGAAAAATTTATCTTTTCTGTTATTATTCCTCGTTTTTTACAAGATTTACTCGTAATCATGTAGAAAAATGTCTCTTTTCTGGCATATTACCTCGTTTTTAACAAGATTTTCCCTAATTATATGGAAAAATGTATCTTTTTTGGCATTATCCCTCGTTTTTAACAAGATTTTCCCGTAATTATGTGGAAAAATGGCTCTTTTCTGGCATTTTACCTCGTATATTTAAAAATATCTCTTTTCTGGCATACTACCTCGTTTTTAACAAGATTTTCCCCTAATTATATGGAAAAATTTATCTTTTCTGTTATTATTCCTCGTTTTTTACAAGATTTTTTCGTAATTATGTAGAAAAATGTCTCTTTTCTGGCATATTACCTCGTTTTTAACAAGATTTACTCCTAATTATGTGGAAAAATGTCTCTTTTCTGGCATTTTACCTGATATATTTAAAAATGTCTTATTTCTGGCATACTACCTCGTTTTTAACAAGATTTACTCCTAATTATATGGAAAAATTTATCTTTTCTGTTATTATTCCTCGTTTTTTACAAGATTTTTTCGTAATTATGTAGAAAAATGTCTCTTTTCTGGCATATTACCTCGTTTTTAACAAGATTTACTCCTAATTATGTGGAAAAATGTCTCTTTTCTGGCATTTTACCTCGTATATTTAAAAATGTCTTATTTCTGGCATACTACCTCGTTTTTAACAAGATTTTCCCCTAATTATATAGAAAAATTTATCTTTTCTGTTATTATTCCTCGTTTTTTACAAGATTTTTTCGTAATTATGTAGAAAAATGTCTCTTTTCTGGCATATTACCTCGTTTTTAACAAGATTTACTCCTAATTATGTGGAAAAATGTCTCTTTTCTGGCATTTTACCTCGTATATTTAAAAATGTCTCTTTTCTGGCATATTACC
>CATOBX010000032.1:0-15863 GCA_951394425.1 Tipula unca
ACACGGAACGAAAAATCTAATGTACTTTGCTCACAAATTGCTAAGTAAGCATAAAATTGTTAAGATAACATAATTTTTTGTTAACTCAGCATATGTACGCTAAGCCATACTAACGCATGCAATGTCAATTAAACAAAATTGGAAAAGTAAAATTTAATTTTGAAAAATAAGTTTATTTTTTAACAAATATTAATTGATTTGTAATTTTAACAATTGGATTTGAAATGATCACATATGCTTAAACTAGAATTAACAAATCATATGTTAAATTAACTTTGCAAATAAGTTTAAAATTTCACAATTTTAAAAGTAAACCAGAATTAGTAAAATTAAAATTATTTTCGCATAAATTACCTTACTCATAAGTGAAATAAAAACAAATTATGTGAATTTAACAAATCTGATAAGGTAAAATTTTCAAAAAATCTAAAATACTTTGTTTAATTTTTATATTTATTTTGATTTTTATTATTTATAATAAATGTACATTATCAAGAGTATATATATTGCAGTTGACGATGTTTGGCAAAGATGGTGAATTTGAGTATCAATCTTAATTTAATATACAATTTATTTAACAGCACTCGTTGGCAAAGTAACTAGCATGCTTTCGTATTCTAGGGTATCGAACTCAATTTTCCGGCGGGGACCAAAAATCAAGTTTTGGTGTGTAAGAATATATGAGAATGTGGGTTAGAGCGGTGGGCCTTTGTGGTCGTGATTTCTGAAATTTTGTCCTCATAAATTTTTATTGAGTGTATGCAAAAGTGCATAAGTCCGCTATATCGTTAATTCAATGTAATTTTGGATTGACGTAACACAATTAGTTTATAATTTATATTTTTTCAATAATAATACAATTTTGTATTGAATTGAGCATTGTTTTTTGGGATCGTTTTTAGAGATATTCGAAAGTATCGTTTGAGGATTAGAATCAGTTCCAACGATAAAATTTAATCCTAGCTTTTCCAATAATTTTTTATAATCCTCTATATTTAGATTATATTCAAATCTGAACCAATAAAAGTCTGGTCCAGATTATGTATCAATATTTTCTTTTATTTTAGACATCTTTCTTAGATAATATAAATGTAAATATATATATGTATATAAATGTAAATATATATATATATATATATATATATATATATATATATATATATATATATATATATATATATATATATATACATATATTATATATACATATATATGTATATAAATATATATATATATATATATATATATATATATATATATATATATATATATATATATACATATATAACGGATACAAATAAATGATTTATCAAATTTCCAATCATCCTAGATGATGTTAAGTTAACAATGTGACAGAATAATACGGTAACTGTAAAAATTAAATTGGCTTATCTTTATGTTATATTAACTAAGCTGATAAGTAAAATAATATCTCTATAAGTAAAATTAACTTAGCAGCTAAGTAAAAAAATCATTTTTATATTAAATTAAACTAGCAGATAAGTTAATATAACAAATTATTTAACAGTACATATGATCGGAATAAAGATCAACGATGGTGCAATTTCACCAAAATGTGTTCAATCCTTGTGAAGTGAAGTTGTGTTTCTGAAAACTGTAATATTATGAATAATATTCAAAAATTAAATAACATATTTATAAAAAAGTTTAATAGTGAATTGTATCATAAAATAAAAGGTTAGTGTATTTTATTGTTGTACGAAAGATGATTTATTTCAAAATGAAATAAACTGTCTTCCTAAAATAATGTAAGCCGCGTGTTCAATAATAGTAATTTCTAGCTATGTAATTTTCTGTAAATAATTTTGTAAAGTTAAATACTTTTTTTGTATGTTTTCAATTGATTAACTAAAGCGTGATTAAATTTAGGCTTCCACACAAAACAAATTCAAAATAGCGAATAATTAAAAACAATTTGTTTAATTGTTTAATTCAATACAATTAAGTGCAAATTTTATTTCATCTAAATGTCCGAGAACGAATTATTATTCATAGTTGATGTACGAGTTTGTTAATTATTCCTTATCTTTTTTATGCTGGTATCTGAAATCCTAAATTTAATCACCCTTGATATTATAAACATATTATTAATTCTTTTATTAATATCGCAATAATAGATTATATTACGACGAAAGAAGATATTTTAAATTTGTCTAAAGAGGATATTAACAAGTTATTCCCGCTAACAAACCAATTTGGACCTAAAATTTTTTTTGAATATTATATTCATAAATTTCAAAAAAAATACGGCAAGCGAGAATTGGTATAAGCTTTTCATATATTAAATCATATTAATAACTATCATATTTACATAAATTTATATATTTTAGAATTCTAAGACAGATTCAGAAAGTATAAGTACGCTTTCAATTTCTGATAGTTTAGAAGAATATTTTAATAAAATGAATATTTAAAACCTATTCATATTAATAATCACAATCATCATTTTTATTCTGTTTATCGGTATCTATAAAAACAATATTGTTTTAAGCATGTATCAATGTTATGTTTGTAACAGTCACGAAAACTCCGTTGATAGATTAATGTTTCATTTGAAATTATTTCATAAAATCAAGAGTAACAGTTTGTTTGTTTGTATGCAAGACGATTGCTTCCAAAACTTCCAAAATATTAATTCATTCAAAAGACATATTGTTAATAAACATTCATCATATAATGATCAGGTGTGTCTTTTCGCAGACAAACTCAATCTTAATCATACGATAAACAAAATTAATAGTGTTGAATCAACTACAAGTACCACACCAGTTGAAACAATTACTAGTTTCATTTCAGCTGAAACAAATATCCCGCAAAATATTCAATATCCAACCTCAATTTCTGATAATTCAAAACCATCACTTTCCTTTTTGCTTTCTTTGCATAATAAAAATAATTTAACAAGAAAAGATGTTGTAGATATTCAATCAGATATGATTAAATTTGTAGTACAACCATTGAGATTACAGCTGAACAATATTATTTCAAATATTTTAGAAGATCAAATCGTTCAAAAACATCACGTAGAGAAGTTTAATCCGATATTTAATTTATTAGATAATTTTCAGAACATCGACACTGAATACAAATTGATTAAACATTTACGAGAAAATGATCTTTTTCAGAATGTCGTACACTTCTCATTAGATGATCGAGTTACAGAGATTTATCAAAATGGTATTCCAACTCTCAATGAAACGAGTTGTAAGGGAATCATCTTTCCATTAAAATTTCAATTCAAAAAAATTTTTGAATCAGATGGTATTTTTGATTTTGCAGTAAAAAATATGAGTAGATTAGAGAATGATAAAACTTTTTTATCTCATTTCGTCCAAGGAAATCTCTGGAAAGAAAAACGTAAATTATATCCGAATAAAATTTTAATCCCTTATTTTCTTTACGTTGACGATTTTGAGATAAACAACCCACTAGGTGCACATGCTGGATATCATGCAATAACGGGTATTTACTATAGTTTTCCAGTGTTAAATTCTATTTCCAAATTACAAGACATTCACATTGCTGGTTTGATAAGAGCGCAATTTGTTAAAAAATTTGGAAATGATATCTCAATGTTTACTCTTTTAGAAGAAATAAAAACTTTAGAGGTTGTTGGAATTCCTATAAAGGTAAACGATAAGCATTATCATGTGCAATTTATATTAGGCTTACTATTAGGCGATAATTTGGGACTGAACAGTTTGCTTGGCTTCTCCAAATCATTTTCAGCAAACTATTATTGCAGATTCTGTAAGGCTAATAAAGCATGTGCATCAACTCAAAATGAGGAAAATTTAGAAATAATTCGTACTATAGAAAATTATGATCAAGATGTTATTGAAAACAACTTTATGGTAACTGGAATAGCGGAGGAATCCATTTTTAATAAAATACCTTCTTTTCATGTAGTAAACAATTTTGCTGCTGATTTGATGCACGATATTTTTGAAGGTGTATGTCATTATGATTTATCTCATATTTTAAATCATTTAATTTTAAAGAAAAAATATTTAGATTTGTCACTTCTTAATAAGCTGAAATCCACGTTTCCATATGGGATATATGATATAGGAAACATTGCACAAAACATAAAAGAGAGTCATATTAAACACAAAAAATTTAAATTTTCTGCTAAAGAAATGTGGAATTTTTTACATTTTTTACCTTTAATAATTGGGAATCTTATTCCAGAAGACGACGAAGTTTGGCTATTTCTTTGTGAGCTAGAGGAACTTGTAGATGTATTGCTTTCATCTAATTTTTATGATAATGTGTTTTATGTGCTAGGTCAAAAAATAAAAAAGCATAATGAAAAATATGTGCTATTATTTGATGATACTCTAAAACCCAAACACCATTTTTTAATCCATTATCCAAGATTAAAAAAAAAAAAAAAAAAAAAAAAAAAAAATCAACTGTTTATAAAATCAACAAAAAGAAAAATGGATACCGCCAAAACAACACCGGACCCCCGCTCAAGTACCCGGATACGAGATTTAGGATCGGCACGTGGAACGTGCAATCACTTAGAAAACCAGGAGCGTTGGAGGGTCTAATCACGTGCATGAAAGAGTATCGGCTGGAACTCGTTGCTCTTCAAGAAACTCGCTGGCCTCAAAGTGGAGACCATGTGTCCCAGGGCTATACGTTGTTCTACAGTGGAGATGACCTCGGAAATCTTGGAGCTGGATTTCTTCTTGGGCCGCAGGTAAAGAAGGCTGTTTTGGATTTTCAAGCAGTCAATAACCGATTGTGTATGCTTCGCCTGCGCATGAAGTTAGCCAACCTGTCGATAATTTGTGTACATGCGCCCACAGAAGTCAGCCAGCCCCAAGATAAAGACTCATTTTACAATGACTTGGACGATCTGATGGGATCTATACCCGAACACGATGTTAGAATGGTAATTGGGGACTTTAATGCTAGAGCTGGCAGAAATCAGGCCGACTTGTGTGAAAACATAGGTCCGTACTCCCGACACGAAACTGCGACCGATAATGGTGAGAGAATGATGTACTTTGCAATTGCTCATGATCTTAGAGTAGCAAGCACATTCTTCCCTCACAAACAGATTCACCTAGAGACATGGACACATCCTCGCAAAACATCCCGGAGCCAAATTGACCACGTGTTAATTTCAAAAGGGCGAGCTCGGGTTGTGCAGGATGTGAGAACTTATCGGTCAGCAACCAAATACGTAGGCAGCGATCATTATTTGGTCGCTGCAAAGCTACGGTGGAAGTTTTCGTACAGGTCGGGGAACACAGCGAAACGGATGGAACGTTTCGACTGTGAAGGTCTGATAAATGAAGATCAAAAGAAACGATATCAGGATCTTGTCAGCGACAACATTGAGGGAGCTAATTACCAGTCTGACTGCGTGAACTCTGTCTGGGAGGTACTGAAAACTTCGGTTGTCAGTGCTGCTCAACAGACTTTAGGTATAGTGAAAGTCAGACCCAAGAATGATTGGTTTGATGACGAGTGTCGTCTTGCAGTTGAGCAACAAAATATAGCCCATAATGAAGTGCAACAACGTCTCACAATCGCAAGGAAAAACAAGGCAGCTCTTGCAAGAAGGGCAGCTAAGCGGATTTGTAGACGGAAGAAGCGAGAATGGTGGAAGGCCGAGGTTCTGAAAGTACAACAACTCAGCAATGAGCGTAGTTCACGTAATTTCTTTAAAAGAATTACTGGATTGCACCATACTTTCAGGCCTTCGTCAACCGCCATTCGGGACCGGGATGGAAACCTCTGTGTCAACATCGACGCAGTACTTGACGCATGGAGTGGACACTTTACTGAGCTGCTTGATGTTCATCATGCATCACAGACTGTTGTTGAGCCACCTCTAGAACAGTCTGCGGAGATTTGCACTGAGGAGCCATCCCATGAGGAATTCACTAAGGCCATGCAGAGAATCAAACGAAACCGCTCACCTGGAGTGGACTGCATTAATTCGGAGCTCTTGATATTCGGAGGGGATACTTTGTGGAACTGTCTTTTCGACCTTATTCGATTAGTATGGCGAACCGAAGTTATGCCTGATGAATGGAAAGTGGCCGCGATATGCCCCATCTTCAAGAAGGGAGACCGCTTGAAGTGTGAGAATTATCGCGGTATAGCTCTCCTTTGCACAGCATACAAGTTACTGTCATACATTTTATTGGATAGAATCACTCCTCTGGCGGAAGGCTTGGTTGGTGACTATCAGGGAGGATTTCGTCCGAATCGATCAGTCACTGATCAGGTCTTTTCGCTGCGGATGATTCTATCTAAATATTATGAGACATCCATCTCCGTACATCAGGTTTTCCTGGATTTCCGGCAGGCCTACGACTCGATCAATCGAGAGAGTTTGTGGTCTGCCCTGGAATACCTAGGAATGCCAACAAAATTGGTACGACTGTGTAGGATGACAGTGACGCAGTCTCAATGCTGTGTTAAAGTTGAGAATAGGCTATCGACAATTTTTGCAGTTAACTCGGGTGTTCGGCAGGGAGATGCTCTGTCCCCGATACTCTTTAATCTCATGTTGGAGTACATCTTTCGTAAAACTGAAACACCTCAGCGTAACATCTTATATCGCCAGTCCAATCAAGTGCTTGCATATGCAGATGACATATGCGTGATTGGACTGAATAACAACGGAGTGAAAGAAATACTTGATCCGCTTGTAGAGTTTTCAGCTTCAGTTGGACTCCAGATCAATGAGTCCAAAACGAAATACCTGATCTCTGGTTTTAGAGACAATGGCACACCAGATTTTAGTAGTGGCCACCACACGTTTGAGGGAGTGAGGAGGTTCAAATATTTGGGCTCTCTTATTACTCACGATAACAGTGTGGGTGAGGATATTAAAGTGCGGCTGGCAGCTGGCAGTCGTTCTTTGTATCCTCTAAGGCCACTGCTAAAATCTAAACACTTATCAAGTGCCGTGAAGCTGAAGCTTTACAAAGCGTTGATCAGGCCCGTTGTTATGTTTGGATGTGAAAGTTGGACGCTGACGGATGAGTACGAGAGATGGCTCCTTACATTTGAGAGAAGAATCATGCGTGTGATTTACGGCCCTAAACGCGAAATAGATGGTACATACCGAGCTCTGTACAATTTCGAGATCAGAGATCTGATGAAGATCCCCGATATTGTACATGAAGTTAGATCTCAGCGAGTACGCTGGCTCGGTCACGTTCTGCGTGCTGATCCGGAACGAATTGTGCAGCGATCTCTGAAAGGAGAGCCACCATATGGTAGGCGCAGAGGTCGTTGCAGGCGACGATGGCTCCACGATGTAGAGAACGACTTGGCCTCTTCAGATTGTCTAAGACAGTATGAAGACCAAGCTCAGGATCGAAACCGTTGGAGCCAGATTGTTGATTCAGTAAGGGGCCAGTAATGGCCTTTAATACTGTTATTATTATTATTATTATCCAAGATTAATCAAACAATCTGGTCCTCTAAGAAATATCTATTGCTTTCAATATGAAGCGAAACATTTTGAGCTAAAATCTTATGCGAAAAATGTGTCAAGTCGAAAAAATATAACGTTTAGTATAGCCATAAAATGCCAACTGAAATTTGCTCATCTTCTTCTTGCTCCGTGTGATAAAACATTACAATTTGATGAATGTAACTGTATTCCTAATACATTCCCATTGGATATTTTTAATGGTTATGACTTCAATATTGCAGTATTAAAATTCTATTCAACAGTTGTATACAAAGGAACGAAAATAATAATCAATTACTTTTTGGTCAGATCTCACTATTCAAATATTGAAATATATAAAATTCATGGAATATTTATTAATTATCAAGAAAACGAACCATATTTGATAGTAAAGAAATATTTATCAAAGTATATTAAACATTATGTATCGCATCACCTCTTATCTTATAGTGAAAATTATTTAATTTATCCGTTAACCTATTTTAATAGCCCCCCTTTATGTGAATATAGAACTATCCGAGGGAATGTTATACGCATTAAAAATTACTTTTAAGTTCATAAACAACACAAACACAAATACTCTCTCTCACACACATATAAATATATTTATATATATATATATATATATATATATATATATATATATATATATATATATATATATATATATATATATAAATATATATATATATATATATAAATATATATATATATATATATATATATATATATATATATATATATATATATATATATATATATATATATATATATATATATATATATATATATATATATATATATATATATACATATATATATATATATATATATATATATATATATATATATATATATATATATATATATATATATATATATATATATATATATATATGTATATAATATTATAAAATTGTTGGAGTTCTTCAAGATAGAGGACAGTTATTTTATTAAATAGCTATGTATGTAAGTATATACATGCTGTTGCGGCGGTACGTTGCATTTAATATCTGGTTGCATACAGAAAAGATAATAATTTGGAGCATACTGATATCTAAAGTTATATAGGATTGAATTGTCATCGCATCCCGCTATAATGTTTTTTTATTTTATAAATAAATATACCTGTTCAGTTGTATCGTACCATTACGACGGTCAAGTTGCTTGTTGGCAAAATAAATTAAATATAATTATTAATATTTAAGTGGTTTTATTAAGCAATTTTATCTATTTTATTGTTCTCGTTGTCAATACGCAACCTAAGTCGTTTTTAACTCGTTTCCCTGGTCGTGGGGAAAACATTGGTCCTTCGAGCCGGATTTTCGGGAGCACGTGGTAATTTCGTCTCGTTTGTCTTTCATTCAACTGTCTCCACGTGTTAAATAAAATCTCGTTAAATCAGTGCCATCGGTAATCATCTAGATCATCTGCTTATTTCGTAATATAATAAAGGACATTCGATAGTCAAAATAAACAATAGTGAATTTGTGAAACAAAAAATAGTGATTAGTGATTGTAAAATGCCGCCTGGTGATGCAGCTGCAATGTTGGCCGAGTTCAAAACCAGCCGTTCATCCATAAAGGGTTCCCAAACTAAAATTAAAAATTACGTCGAAGTAAATAGCGATGGTATGACTGAATTTGAAGCTACCACCCGACTAGGATTGTTGGAGAACTTTTTCAATCAATTTGAATCAGTTCAAGCAAATATTGAGCGTCTTGATCCATCGGAATTGTCTAAAGATGATCGTGAAAAATTCGAAGACACTTATTGCAGAGTCAAGGCTACATTATTGTCTGTACAAGCAAAAACTCGTCGACTGTCGATGCACAGTGCTGATGCTCAGCAATCGTTCGTGAATGTTAGCCAATCACATGTTCCATCTCGTCGTCTACCGAAGTTGGAATTGCCCCATTTTTCAGGTAAATATACTGAATGGCATGATTTTTATAAATCTTTTACCACTCTAGTTCATGAGGATGAGCATCTCGCGCCAATCGAGAAATTTACGCACTTACGAAATTGTCTGAGAGGACCTGCAATTAACACAATCAAGTCGTTGGAGATGACCGATGCCAACTACGTAGAGGCCCTACAGCTGCTTCGTGAAAGATATGAGAACAAACGCATCATTTTCCAGGCACACATTCGCGCACTCAACGAAATTAAACCTATTTCGAAATCTGCAGAATCGCTTCGTAACCTCATTGATATCGTAAATTGTAACTTGCGTGCATTAACATCCCTCGGGAATCATGAAGAGCTATGCCATGCATTTTTGTTGTTCGTAGTCGCCGGTAAACTCGATGACGCTTCATTGGCGAAATGGGAGGAAGAAGCGGCAAATGATAAATTGCCTATCTGGAAAGATTTGGAAGGTTGTCTCATAAAGCGATGCCATGCCTTGGAGAACAAGGAATACAATGCGGGATCAGTGTCAACTAGAGCACCTCCACCTACAACCAAGTCATCTTATAATCGATTCGCGAGTCGTCACACTACTTTAAATGCAACGGTCCATGGCGCACGACAATGGCAGTGTGTTATATGTGATAGTAAGGAGCATGATATTGCGCGTTGTCAGAAGTTCAACCTAATGACTACCATCGAGCGATTCAATGAGGCGAAGAAATTAGAACTTTGTATAAATTGCCTCCACAAGGGTCACAGAGTACGCTTTTGTCGAGCTGGTAATTGCTTTAAATGTAAGCAACGGCATCATACTCTTTTGCATCGCGATGAGGAACAAGCATCATTTCAAACGCTACCTACCACAGTTTCCGAAACTTTGAATAATGGTACTGAACCGGAAAAGAGCAAAGTAAAAACCACTCTTCATTCGTCATGCAGTTTAGATAGGCATGTTTCTGCTAGTCAACCCGGTACAGTTATTTTAGCCACAGCCGCCGTCAATGTTCGGGATCAGTACGGTAGAATAGTGCAATGTCGCGCACTACTCGATTCCGCGTCGCAATTGAATTTTATAGCCGATCGTTTAGTCCAAGTGTTAAATTTACAAAAAATGAAAGCGGACGTCTTAATCAACGGTCTAAATGACATAAAAACACGTGTTAACCATAAGGTTTATGTAAGCATTCAATCTCGAGTGACCAGTTTTACAACGGGTTTGGAGATGATGGTGGTGCCACGGATAACATCAGATCAACCAAGCTGTCGCATTAACATCGCGGATTGTCAAATTCCAGCAGACATATCATTGGCAGATCCTGATTTTCATCGACCGCAGCGGGTAGATATCCTGATCGGAGCTGAAGTTTTTTATGACCTAATGAATGCAAAGCACATTCATATTTCGGATTATTTGCCAACATTTCACGATTCTAAGCTCGGATGGATCGTGGCGGGTAAGATTCCTTTTAACGATCGAAAAAATGTTTTTTATAACGCCGTAGATCAACCGCCAGCGGAGGAGGATCGCGTCAAAGGGATTAATCAAGTTTTGGAGAGATTTTGGACGATAGAGGGATTCGAGGCACATGGCAAGGTGTTTAACAAGGAAGAGCAGGAATGCGAGGAGCATTTTATACAAAACGTCACACGTGATGGGGATGGACGGTTCGTGGTCAAGTTACCATTCAAGGCCGATGTTTCGGCTCTCGGTGATAGCTTTTGGGTAGCCAAAACCAGATTCCTGAACCTTGAGAGAAGACTTCGGCGTAATCCCGAAATCTTGCAGCAGTACCAGCAATTTATGAATGAGTACGAATCATTAAACCACATGCAAAAAGTAGAAGCCGATAACCGCGATAAATGCATGTATTTTGTGCCTCATCACTGTGTGCTAAAACCCGAGAGCACTTCCACAAAACTGCGTGTCGTATTCGATGCTTCGTGCAAAACGACATCCGGAGAATCTGTTAATTCCATTATGAAGATTGGCCCTACGATTCAAAAAGATTTGTTCTCGATAATTTTACGATTCCGATCGCGTCGCTTCGCCTTAGTCGCTGACATTTCAAAAATGTATCGGCAGGTTAAACTAGATGATGAGCAAACCTATTTACAATGCATCCTATGGCGAGCAACCCCATCCGATCCAATCCAAGTGTTCCGGTTGAAAACGGTAACCTACGGTACCGCAGCCGCTTCATTTCTCGTTATTCGGTGTTTACATTATCTCGCTCAAGAAAACGCCAAGAACCGTCCTATGGGTGCAAAGGTGATATTGGAGGATTTTTATGTGGATGATATGCTTTCCGGAGCAGACAATTTAGATCAAGCAATGCAACTTCGACACGAAGTAGATGAAATATTAAAAACTGGCGGTTTTGAGCTCATGAAGTGGGCATCCAACGATCATCGAATACTAAAGGGAACTCCAGATGCATTTCGTGGACAAGGAATTCGAATCGACTCGAATGATTGCGTAAAGACATTGGGTCTCTCGTGGCACCCAACAATGGATGCATTTCGATACGAATATTCGTCAAAAACCATCAATCCTGAAATCTGCAAACGTCAAGTATTGGCAGATATTGCAACCCTGTTTGACCCTCTAGGGCTGCTTAATCCAGTGATCGTATCGGCAAAGATTTTTCTTCAGCATTTGTGGCGGATGAAATTGGATTGGGACGCAACTTTGCCAGAACCATACAATTCACAATGGAGCAAATTTCGGGAGCAACTATCGTCTGTGAAGAATTTTACATTTCCCCGATTCGTCTTCAATTCAGCATTTAATAGTGTAGAGCTGCATGGGTTTTCTGATGCATCAACGGTGGCGTATGGATGCTGCATTTACGTTCGATGCAAATCTCGAGATGAGATAAGTTGTCGCCTACTGTGTGCGAAGTCTCGTGTCGCACCAATTAAGACAGTCTCATTACCGCGCCTTGAGCTATGTGCAGCTGAACTCTTAGCCAATCTACTTCATCGTGTTGTTTCGGAGCTAGAGAGTAACTTCGACAGAGTTTTTTGTTGGACAGACTCGGAGATTGTTTTAAATTGGTTAGCAGGCCATCCATCAAATTGGGCCACTTTCGTGTCAAATAGAGTGTCAACAATTCAGCGTTTAACCGAAAACTTCGCTTGGAATCATGTAGACACAAAGAATAATCCAGCCGATCTGGTCTCGAGGGGTGTTACGCCAGAAAAGTTAAGCCAAAACACCATGTGGTTTGATGGGCCACCTTTCCTCTCTCTTGAGTTCAATCATTGGCCTGTTCAACGCAAATCATTAGACCTCGGAAATGCACAATCTACTTCATCGTGTTGTTTCGGAGCTAGAGAGTAACTTCGACAGAGTTTTTTGTTGGACAGACTCGGAGATTGTTTTAAATTGGTTAGCAGGCCATCCATCAAATTGGGCCACTTTCGTGTCAAATAGAGTGTCAACAATTCAGCGTTTAACCGAAAACTTCGCTTGGAATCATGTAGACACAAAGAATAATCCAGCCGATCTGGTCTCGAGGGGTGTTACGCCAGAAAAATTAAGCCAAAACACCATGTGGTTTGATGGGCCACCTTTCCTCTCTCTTGAGTTCAATCATTGGCCTGTTCAACGCAAATCATTAGACCTCGGAAATGCACCAGAAAGAAGAAAGATGGATATTGTCCTGGTTGCGTCAAAGAAGAATGTCAACATCGTTTCGTCCTGTCAATTTGTTAACTCGTATGAAAGAGTAGTTAGAGTTTTTGCATACATTCTTCGTTTCGTCGATCATCGTATATTGAAGCGAAAAACGGAGAGGATAGATGGCTGTTTCACTCCAAGTGAATTATCGAGGGCGCAAAGGTTCATTGTTCGTGCAATACAGCGAGACGCTTTCTCCGAAGAATATAGCCAAATCCAAAAGGACAAACCAGTCGCCAACAATAGTCGCTTGAAGAAACTCAGCCCGTTTATGGATAAGGAGGGCATTATTCGTGTAGGAGGTCGATTGGACCAAGCAGGCTTGTCATATGATGTGACCCATCCTATGTTGTTACCCAATTTTACACCATTTGTTTTTTCGCTTTTCAAGCACTATCATTTTAGAAATTTACACGCTGGGCCACAATCACTCCTGGCAATCGTTCGTCAACGATTTTGGGTCCTTAGAGGTCGAGACGTCGCTCGCAAGGTAGTTCACCGATGTCTTATCTGTTTTAAACATCGACCAGCACTGTATCAGCAAATCATGGGAAGTCTACCTTCCCACCGAGTGCAGCCAGCCAGACCGTTCGTAACCAGTGGTGTCGATTTCTGTGGTCCGGTGTGGGTCCATTACAAACATCGAGGACAGCGTCCCTCAAAGGCCTATATCGCAGTATTTGTATGCTTCGCGACGAAGGCAGTGCACCTGGAGTTGGTGAGCAACCTGTCGGCTGACACATTCATTGCCGCATTAAAGCGTTTTGTTGCTCGTCGAGGCATTTGTCATACACTCCATTGTGACAATGCTACAAATTTCGTCGGTGGTCGCCGTCAGTTGGCTGAATGCTGGCAATTGTTCTTCAATCAAGAAGTACGAGACCACATCGTTGCAGCCTGTCTGAAGGACAACATACAATTTCGCCACATACCACCTCGATCGCCACATTTCGGTGGGTTGTGGGAAGCAGCGGTAAAATCTGCTAAGCACCATCTTAGCCGAGTTCTCGGAAATTCCACATTGACTTATGAAGAAATGTGCACTGTAATCGCCCAAATCGAAGCAGTTTTGAATTCACGGCCGCTTACTCCAATGTCATCGGACCCATCGGATTATTCTGCGTTAACACCATTTTTTGATCGGTGAGCCACTCAACGCAGTAGTTGAACCTGATTTAGCCGAATTGAAAGTGGGCCGACTCAACCGACTGCAAATTATTCGAACAGTGCAACAAAGGTATTGGGAAAGATGGTCGAAGGAATATATTGCACAACTACAATATCGCACGAAATGGACAACAATATCCAATATAAATCTAGGCACATTAGTGTTGATGGCCGAAGACAATATTCCACCACAAAAATGGCATATTGGGCGAATTGTGGAATTACATCCTGGGAAAGATGGTGCTGTCCGAGTTGTAACAGTTAAAACGGATCAAGGCTTATACAAGAGAGCCATTCATCGCCTCGCGCCGCTACCACTAGATGACGAAGATGATTCAGCGTGAAAGTACGGTTCGTGCTTTCAACGGGGGGCAGTATGTTGCGGCGGTACGTTGCATTTAATATCTGGTTGCATACAGAAAAGATAATAATTTGGAGCATACTGATATCTAAAGTTATATAGGATTGAATTGTCATCGCATCCCGCTATAATGTTTTTTTATTTTATAAATAAATATACCTGTTCAGTTGTATCGTACCATTACGACGGTCAAGTTGCTTGTTGGCAAAATAAATTAAATATAATTATTAATATTTAAGTGGTTTTATTAAGCAATTTTATCTATTTTATTGTTCTCGTTGTCAATACGCAACCTAAGTCGTTTTTAACTCGTTTCCCTGGTCGTGGGGAAAACACATGCAAAATATATAATCATGAGTCTATCGGGTATTTAGCGAGACTATTTGTTTTTGGGTTTACAAACACATACTCGGTTTTGGAAACAATTCTTGAATAAAACATTTTTTTAAAATTGTTTAAAGTTTATTCATACAAACATACATTATACATTGCTACGTAGTACTTGTTTTATCATATTTATTAATATATCAATATTAGATACATAGATACCATTATACGTAATAGTTGATGAACTAATCATTAGAAATAAAACACAATGGAAAAAAATATAGATGGCCAAAACCTAATGGAATCAGGAATTTTTCAAACAACGAATTTTTTAGAAGGTGTTGCTTACATTTTTAATGAAGGCGATAATCAATTGATACCTGTTGAGCAAACTCAGATGCAGCAAAATTTATATGAAGTAACACCATCAGAAACTAATCAGAATCTAATTGAGTTAACTTCACCATCGCTTGCAATATCAGCCGAGCTCAGTTCCGATTTAAACATCCCAGCCAATTCAACCCCACAAGAAATTCAACAAAAGGAAATTAATATTAATAATTTGGATATAAATGTACAACAAATGGCAGATTTACTTAGCTCTTGGGGATTAGAATGTTTATTCGATCAATTTCACAGTTAAATATAAATGTAGTTTTATAAATTATTTTGATAATCTAATTATGTATTTTTACAGAGGTTGGAATCGATATAGATTATTTACAATATATGCGATATGAACATATAGGCAAATTTTTTGAGCCATCTGAATTTGGAAAGCAAATGAAATTCGAGCACTGTCTCATTTCATGGCAGAAGGAGAACCATCATACATTATATCATAAACAACTAATGGATAATATTCACCGTTTACCATGTGAAGAAGTGTTAACAATCACGGCGCAACCAGCATTATTAAGCCAAATGTCCAACAAGGAAA
>CATOBX010000033.1:5000-12848 GCA_951394425.1 Tipula unca
GAAATTGTAAAATTATAAATGAACCATTTAAAATCATATAGAAAACCTTTTAAAATATTCGAGCAATAATAGTTGAACTGATATGAGCTAAGTTTGAGACTGCTAAATCATGAAGGTAAAAAGTTAATTTAGGGAATTGCTTGTAAACTTTAAAATCATTAATAAACATCGTTGAATCATATAGAAACACTTTTAAATATTCTGAATTTTTTGTTTTAATTTAGAAATAGTAAAATCATTACCGTTTCACGATAAATTCATTAACAAATATTAATGATTTTTGTAATAACGTGCATTAATGAATTAACATTTGTTGCCTATGATTTTACTAGCACATTTTTCTCTCAGTGCAAGAGGAATACTAATAACTAAGAAATAATTATGTAATTATAATATTAACGTAAACATTTGTAATTTAAATTTAATTCTTCCACGTATGTAGGTTGCACCATGTAAAATAAACGAAGAAAATTGTAAGAAATATTTGATGGATTAGTAGAATAATTCACTATTACAATATACACAATGTATATGTGGATCATCGCAATGTATATGTAGATCACCATACAGTCACCATTGCCTGATGAGGGGAAACTGACCGTTGTATCTTTTACAACTTTCTGAATAGTAGCTGCATAATATGAAATTAATAATTATATAATTTTTTGAAATTTAAGGTTATGTTAAGCTAACAGTGTATTGTACATAATAGTATACACGTCCCGCAACGATGAACGGTGGGACAGTGTCCCGCAACACTGGAAGGGTTGGACACCTTGAACAAAACGAAGGTGAATTTAATTTTACCACTTGGCACTACAAGCCTTTAAAGTTTAAGCGTTTAATCAGAAGCTTTCTGACATTCATGGTACACTGGTACTACATATAGAAAAACTGATAACTACAATTATATAAAATATTACATTCATTTGAAAGCTTATAAATTTCCCTTCAAACAACAATTAGATTTCAAAATTTTATTTGATTATTTTGCTTTCGAAAGCAAATTTGTTTCATTTGTTAAAATACCTCTATGGCTCTAATCATTTTTAAATATTAAGATAGCTTTATCTTAAAGCAAAATTATACAAAATAAGGGCAAAGCAATATTTGTCGGTCTTACTCATATACAGGAGGTCCGTGTTTAAGATGATAATCCGTTAAGGGGTGATTTCTTAGTTCATTCAGGGAAAAAAATCGTATGGGACTGGGGAGTTAATTTTTCATATTCTCTGAGTTACATGCTGTTGAAACAATTTAGTTTAATAGCAAAATTCACATAAATATTAAATTATTACTTCCAAAATATTTGACTGGTAATCAACTCGTAAGTTTTATAATATAATTAGTTATATCGTAGTCTCAGCTTGAGAGCTATTTCGCTTTAAAGTAAAAAATAATTTTAATTTTTTTCTGAAAATTCTTTTTTCTCGAAAAACTTGATTTTAATTTGCCTTGATATTCTCTACAAATCCTAAACAATATTTTCACCCATATGCCAGAGTTTCTTACATATACCGTATTAATGCAATGCATTTAAATAATATTTTCAATAAATGTTGTAACTTTTTTTATTTTACTGATGAAACCAAAAATCGTTACAATATTTAAACTAAAATATTTCTGAAACGTATTGCATTAATTAATATTAATGCAATGCTATTAACTATGGCTTATGTGGGAAAAAAAGGTGTTGAAGATTTGTAGACAATTTCATAGCGGTTTAAACCCAAACCTAACCGAGTAGAAAGAAAAAATGAATTTCAAAAATATAAAAATTGTTATTTGTTACTTTGAAATATCAATTTAAATATTTTTTTAACAAATGAAGAAATTATTATTGTACATATATTATGTCTAATCATTCTCAGACTCAGAATTACAAAATCCCAGTCCCGAAAATACCTTAATTTTTTATAGTTATTAATTCATTTAATGTACAAATATTTCTGTTGCAATTTTATAATTGTTATGTGATTTCTCCACAGTTGCATAATGTACTCGTTTATACACAAATGTTTAATTGCATGTAATTTTCGTTTTTTTTGCTAAGAATTAAATCATTTATTTTTTTATTCATGATATTATTTAAAATCCATAAAACTTAAATATTATCATTACAATAAAACTAACTTGAGTTCCGACAAGAAAAAAGAATTCAATTATTCTAAATTCTTGAAAATATTTCAAAAATAATACAAAAGCTGTGCTCAAATTTACATCAATCGTGAAAAGAAAATGTGTATACTAAGATATAAAATAATTACAAATATGTTATTTATATCTGGTAAAAATAATAAATTCAACCGTGTGTGTGTATGTGTCTTACCATGTTTTGATCTTTGGTGTTAGTATCATGGCTACTATTACAATTTACAACTATTCGTTGGGTGCAACTGTTTAACTCATGGGGCTTGTTGCTTCAGTAATTTTCTTTTCTGCTAGTCCCAGACAAAAATGTTATAATTAAACCAAAATGCAATCATACAATAAATAATTATTATAAAATACAAATACAAATAAATAATATATATTCTTTTGGTGGTTGGTTTGGTGGGTTGGTTGATGCACAGAATAATAAAAAAATATATTAGAAGATTTTTAATTTTTATGTTGAACGAGTTGTTATTTGTATACACAAAATTCAAATGATTCTATAACAGTATAAGGCACCCACCCGCAATACAGATATTATACATTATTTTTAAATCAAACACAAATAATATTATTATATAATTTAATTATTCATGAGATTTCCTAGAACTATCATAAATTATATTAAAATTAGAAAAATTAATAAATCATGCTTATTTGATGAAATAAAGTGCATCGACTTTATTGTAGAACTCTATTATATGTGTTCTCTTGAAATGGAATATACATTAAATAATTATTTATAATATTTACATAATATGCATACACATATACGAGTACATGTTATGTACATACATTTAATTCGGTTTGTTTATATATAAAGGGTGTTTTTTATAGAGTTACACAATTTTAAATCATGATAAAACAAAGAAATATATTTTTAATATCAATGAAATGGGGTTTATTGGATAGAAAATTTTATGACATTAATGTTTAAATATGATTTTGACCATGTAGCCGCCACGGCTGGTGCGTACAAGGCGCCATCTGGAACACCAATTTTCACAAACTTTTCGCAGCACGTGCGGCCGTATTTCGCCAATAACTCTTCGAATGTTGATTTCCAGGTGTTCAATTGTCTCTGGTTTATCGACGTAGACAAGTCACTTTACAGAACCCCAAAGAAAATAATCCAATAGGGTTAAATCACACGATCTTGGTGGCCAATTAATTGGACCATTACGCGAAATTATTCTTTCATCAAAAGTTTTTTTGAGTAAATCAATTGTAGCGCGCGCTGTGTGGGCATGTGGCTCCGTCCTGTTGGAGCCACATGTCAGCAGGATTGATGACAGCTAATCGAGATACGAAAAAATTTCTAATCATGTCCCTATACCGCATTGACAGTAGCATCCTGACCATCATCGGTTTTGAAGACATATGGACGAATGCCTCCGCCAGGCCATACAGCGCACCAAACAGTAATTTTCTGTGGATTTATAATGGTGTTTCGACAAAAGCTTGTCGATTATCCTCACTCCAAATGCGACAATTCTGCTTATTTACGTACCCATTCAACCAAAAAGGGGTTTGTTAAGCCAAGATCCTTTCGTAAAATCTTCCATAAAGTGGAAGGACACAACCCCAGTGGCTGGGAACGGTGACGAATCGATTGATTTGGATCTTCTTCAATGCTTTCCTCTACAGCTTCTTCAGTGCGCACTGTGTGGCGTCTCACGGGATGCACATTATCATTAAGAGTAAACGTAGTCCGTGAAGGACGATTATGTACACATATATATATATATATATATATATATATATATATATATATATATATATATATATATATATATATATATATATATATATATATATATATATGTATATATACAGGATGGCTGAGACCAAATGTTACTAACTTCACTCTGCTGTCATTTGTGTAGTTGGCATTTTCACGCGTCAATTTTTTGACAGATTGAAGTTTGGTTAGTTGTTTATATGTGGTCAATAAATAATTGTTCTAAATTAATATCTTAATAAAAAAATCGTAATGGAATTCAAACGTAATAGTGTAATTGCACTGTATTTGGGTGGAAATTCACAAACAGCAATAGTTCGTCAGCTCCAGCATTTGAATGTGAATATAATGTTTGTGTATCGAACCATAACTCGATACAACGAAACTGGTAGCATCTAAACGCAACAGAGGCGGTCCTAAAAAGACAGCAACATCAAAAGAAATGATACGAAAGGTGAAGAAACGAATCCAACGAAATCCTCGTCAAAGTGCCAATCAATTAGCCGCACGTCTACATGTTTCACGATACAGCATTCAAACCATATTGAAAAATGAACTACACTTGAAGCCCTACAAGATACAAAAAGTTCAAGATCTTACGGAGGCACAAAAAACAGTTAGGCTTGAAAGAACACGAGCATTGAAGGCCTTGGCCGAACGTGATGAGATTCCAAAAATTGTCTTTTCTGATGAGAAAATTTTCACCATTCAACAGTATGTGAATAAACAAAATGATCGGGTTTGGTTAGAGCACAAGTCCAACGATAATTTGGACACAAGAGTTGCCATGCGCAAGCAATCACCAGCTTATGTTATGGTTTGGGCTGCAGTTACTGCAGATGAACGCACTCCTCTGGTTTTCATCGAACATGGAGTCAAGGTAAACCAAGAGATGTACCGCCAAAAGATCCTAAACGATGCTTTGCTACCTTGGGCACGTAAACACTTTGGTACGAACCGTTGGACATTCCAACAGGACTCGGCACCGTCACACAAAGCTCGAGCGACACAGCAATTTTTACAAAATTGCGTTCCGCGGCTGATTTCATCGAAAGAATGGCCACCATATTCACCAGACTTGAATCCCATGGATTTCTCCATATGGTCCATTTTGGAGAGTAAGGTGTCCACTAAAAAATACGAAAGTGTTGATGCATTGAAGTCAGCTCTTGTTCGAGAATGGAATAAAATTCCGCAAGCCCACGTTCGGTCAGCATGCAATGCTTTCTATGGAAGACTGAATCAAATAATCAGAGCCAAAGGAGGTTATATCGAGCAGTAACATGTTTTTCATAAAATGTAATATGTTTTCAACATATTCCACGAAATTTCAATAAAAAATTATCAAAATTAAAAAAATTACAGCGTTTTCATTTGGTAACACTTGGTCTCAGCCACCCTATATTTATATATATATAATATATATATATATATATATATATATATATATATATATATATATATGTGTATATGTGTATATATATATATATATATATATATATATATATATATATATATATATATATGTGTATATGTGTATATATATATATATATATATATATATATATATATATATATATATATATATATATATAAATATATATATATATAAATATATATATATATAAATATATATATATATATATATATATATATATATATATATATATATATATATATATATATATATATATATATATATATGTATATATATATATATATATATATATAATATATATATATATATATATATATATATATATATATATTTAAAATTGTCAACCATTGCATATAAAAAATGCTTGCGTAACAAAGCTTTCAATGACTTTGGAGAAGAACATTCACCTTTGAATCTCTTTTCTATTTTGGACGATATGACAAAAAATTGCATAGAATTGTGTATTCCACAGTATCTTTAGTTATAAAGTTGGAAGGAAATAGAAAATATTTATTGGGTAAAGCGCTTCAGTGGAAAATAATGAATTTTTTGGGGGTTGAAAAATTTACTCGACATTTATTTACCCCAACAATGAAAGTATGTAAATATAGATATATACAGATCTATAAACTGTATATCACAAAAACAAGAAAAAATTAAAATATGTATATATATATACGAGTAAATATATTATCTAATAAATATATTAGAGTGCACAAAAAAAAACTTTGTGTCGAGAATGCTATTTCGCCGGCCAAAATCTGAAAGTATAGGTTCAAAATAATGAATTTAGGTGAAAAAAAAATTAAAAATTAGATGGAGCTCAACGTAAAAACGTGCAAAAAATATCAAGAAATGGCCGAGTTCTTTTTAATAAAATATAATTCTCACACATGTTTTAAAAAATAATAAATATACCATTTCTTGAAGTAAAATTGTATGAACTATTGATTAAAATCATAAATAATTTTGTTTCGTTATCAGTAAAGGTAGTTATGAGCCCTTTTTTGCAAAATTTTATGACTTTTCTCGCATTTTCTGTAAAAAGCTTTGCAGGTGATGGATACAACTTTTTTTTTTAATTACGAAAAATACACGCTATTTTAGAGCACTTAATAACCTTTCAAACGTGATATTATACGCTTTGATGTCTTACTTGGATCAAAAAATATAAATTATTTTCTAAAAAAAGAATTTTCGATTGAATGCAGTTTTTCGTAACTTTTGTGAATAAACTAATAGAGTCTGAAACTGCTGTATTTTTAATTTTTTTGTAAATTTCACATTTCAAATTGCCCTTGTTCCAAAAAATCAATATAATCCCCACGAGCTTGATGAACTTTCAACTGTTGTTTCAAAAATTCCACAATTTCAGCTCGAATAGTTTTTGGGAAGTATTCTTTTACATATGGATCTTGCTTGCCAGATACATACGAGGTTATATCTATATCAAAGTATTCTTTTACATATGGATCTTGTACGCCAGATACATCAGAGCTTAAGTCTATATCATTCCATTGTTTTTTGAATTAAGCGATCGGCTATTGTAATTACAGGCTCTCTTGTTGATGGTTTTATAGTCTTTTCGAATGCTTTGCGTAACAAAAGCTCCTCTATATGGTGTCGACAAGCAAAATACATAATTTGGTTTGAACATTTATTTCCTATTAAAAACGCTGCTCCATTTTCAATTCCAGTGTTCGATGCTGTGGTATTAAAGAACATACCTTTAACATTATCAACAATGTTCCAGTCATTTAGAGTTCCGAAAACAGCTTGCATGTGACCAGTACCATTTTCCAATTTCGGGATGGCAAGCAATTTAGAGTTCCCACCACCAAAACAACTATAACTAACTATGTTCAGTATTCAAATTTGTTATATTATTGTAAGTTGTAGTACAACTCGTTAAATCTTCTTCTTCTTTAAGAAGCAAATCAATCTTCTTTTTTAACAATTTCTTGCTTTCGTTTCATACTTTGTGAATTTCCTCTTTCAATAGATTTTTTAAATTTTTCGGGTGGCTCATATACAGATAAAGATGTAATTGTGTAATAATTCTCGCACATGTTTAAATAAAAATAAATAAATATACCATTTCTTGAAGTAAAATTGTATGAACTATTGATTAAAATCATAAAAAAGGGTTTATTTATCAGTAAAGGTAGTTCTGAGCCCTTTTTTGTAAAATTTTATGACTTTTTTCGCATTTTCTGTAAAAAGCGTTGCAGGTCAGGGATACAACTTTTTTTTTTAATTACGAAAAATACACGTTATTTTAGAGCACTTAATAACCTTTCAAACGTGATATTATACTCTTTGATATTCTACTTGGATCAAAAAATATAAATTATTTTCTAAAAAAAGAATTTTCGATTAAATGCAGTTTTTCGTAACTTTTGTGAATAGACTAATAAAGTCTGAATCTTGTGTATTTATTTTTAATTTTTTTGTAAATTTCACATTTCATAAATTGTTGATGCATTACATAACCTTTTAAACGATATTACACAAT
>CATOBX010000034.1:5000-10000 GCA_951394425.1 Tipula unca
ATCAGTAAAAAATGGCAAATTTCTTCAATAATAGCAATAATAGCATGGTTACCATATTTTGTTGGTAAAATTGCTGAATTATGTAGAGAAAGGGCACTTTACCTTAATATTACCTCGATTTTATCAAGTTGTATGTTATTTTAGCCTATTTTGCAGAAAAAAACACGAAATAATAAAATAAAAATAGCCGCCCTTGTGATAATCGAACCCTCAATCGTTACGGCATCATGCGTACCTGCCACTCTAACCACCGCACTACGAATAATATAGAGTTTCAAATATAAATCAACTTATTTGAATTGAGAGTTCACTTACCCCATCACACATCCAATAGCCGAACCAATTATTCAATTAATGGTGGAATTGGTAAGGCGACTTAATAATTGGATAATTGGTTCGGCTATTGGATGTGTGATGGGGTTAGTGAACTCAGAATTCAAATAAGTTGATTTATATTTGAAACTCTACAATCTCAATATTATTCGTAGTGCGGTGGTTAGAGTGGCAGGTAAGAATAGTGTGGTAACGATCGAGGGTTCGATCCTCACCTAGGCGGCCATTTTCAGTTTATTATTTCGTTTTTTTTTCTGCAAAATATGGTAACCAAGCTATTATTTAAGAAATTTACCATTAATTTGCCATTTTTTCTCATAATTTCGGGTCTTTTTCTGCAAAATAGGCTAAATTAAGGAACAACTTGATAAAAACGAGGTACTATTAAGGTAAAGTGCCATTTCTCTACATAATTCAGCCATTTTACCAACAAATTATGGTAACCAAGCTATTATTTAAGAAATTTTTTCTGCAAAATAGGCTAAAATAACATACAACTTGATAAAATCGAGGTAATATTAAGGTAAAGTGCCCTTTCTCTACATAATTCAGCAATTTTACCAACAAAATATGGTAACCATGCTATTATTGCTATTATTGAAGAAATTTGCCATTTTTTCTCATAATTTCGGGTCTTTTTCTGAAAAATTGGCTAAAATAAGGAACAACTTGATAAAATCGAGGTAATGTTAAGGTAAAGTGCCATTTCTCTATATAATTTAGCCATTTTACAAACAAAGTGCCATTTCTCTAGGTAATATTAAGGTAAAGTGCCATTTCTCTAAATAATTTAGACATTTTACCGACAAAATATGGTAACCAAGCTATTATTTATGAAATTTACCATTTTTTCTAATAATTTCGGGTCTTTTTCTGCAAAATAGGCTAAAATAAGGAACAACTTGATAAAATCGAGGTAATGTTAAGGTAAAGTGCCATTTCTCTATATAATTTAGCCATTTTACCGACAAAATAGGATAACCAAGCTATTATTTATGAAATTAACCATTTTTTCTAATAATTTCGGGTCTTTTTCTGCAAAATAGGCTAAAATAAGGAACAACTTGATAAAATCGAGGTAATGTTAAGGTAAAGTGCCATTTCTCTATATAATTTAGCCATTTTACCGACAAAATAGGATAACCAAGCTATTATTTATGAAATTTACCATTTTTTCTAATAATATCGGGTCTTTTTCTGCAAAATAGGCTAAAATAAGGAACAACTTGATAAAATCGAGGTAATATTAAGGTAAAGTGCCATTTCTCTACATAATTCAGCAATTTTACCAACAAAATATGGTAACCATGCTATTATTGCTATTATTGAAGAAATTTGCCATTTTTTACTGATAACTTAGACATGTTACCGACAGAATATGGTAACCAAGCTATTATTTAAGAAATTTACCATTTTTTATCATAATTTCGGGTCATTTTCTGCAAAATAGGCTAAAATAAGGAACAACTTGATAAAATCGAGGTAATGTTAAGGTAAAGTGCCATTTCTCTATATAATTCAGCCATTTTACCGACAAAATAGGATAACCAAGCTATTATTTATGAAATTTACCATTTTTTCTAATAATTTCGGGTCTTTTTCTGCAAAATAGGCTAAAATAAGGAACAACTTGATAAAATCGAGGTAATGTTAAGGTAAAGTGCAATTTCTCTATATAATTCAGCCATTTTACCGACAAAATAGGATAACCAAGCTATTATTTATGAAATTTACCATTTTTTCTAATAATTTCGGGTCTTTTTCTGCAAAATAGGCTAAAATAAGGAACAACTTGATAAAATCGAGGTAATGTTAAGGTAAAGTGCAATTTCTCTATATAATTTAGCCATTTTACCGACAAAATAGGATAACCAAGCTATTATTTATGAAATTTACCATTTTTCCTAATAATTTCGGGTCTTTTTCTGCAAAAAATGGCTGAATTATGTTGAGAAATGGCACTTTACCTTAATAGTACCTCGATTTTATCAAGTTGATCCTTAATTTAGCCTATTTTGCAGAAAAAGACCCGAAATTATGAGAAAAAACGGCAAATTAATGGCAAATTTCTTAAATAATAGCTTGGTTACCATAATTTGTTGGTAAAATGGCTGAAATATGTAGAGAAATGGCACTTTACCTTAATAGTACCTCGATTTTATCAAGTTGTTCCTTAATTTAGCCTATTTTGCAGAAAAAGACCCGAAATTATGAGAAAAAATGGCAAATTAATGGTAAATTTCTTAAATAATAGATATGCTACCATATTTTGTCGGTAAAATGTCTAAATTATTTAGAGAAATGGCACTTTACCTTAACATTACCTCGATTTTATCAAGTTGTTCCTTATTTTAGCCTATTTTGCAGAAAATGACCCGAAATTATTAGAAAAAATGGTTAATTTCATAAATAATAGCTTGGTTATCCTATTTTGTCGGTAAAATGGCTAAATTATATAGAGAAATGGCACTTTACCTTAATAGTACCTCGATTTAATCAAGTTGTTCCTTAATTTAGCCTATTTTGCAGAAAAAGACCCGAAATTATGAGAAAAAATGGCAAATTAATGGTAAATTTCTTAAATAATAGCTTGGTTACCATATTTTGCAGAAAAAAAAACGAAATAATAAACTGAAAATAGCCGCCT
This sequence comes from Tipula unca, assembly GCA_951394425.1. Taxonomy (NCBI): domain Eukaryota; kingdom Metazoa; phylum Arthropoda; class Insecta; order Diptera; family Tipulidae; genus Tipula; species Tipula unca. The sequence goes on from CATOBX010000034.1 coordinate 7,981, forward strand.
AGGTGAGGATCGAACCCTCGATCGTTACCACACTATTCTTACCTGCCACTCTAACCACCGCACTACGAATAATATTGAGATTGTAGAGTTTCAAATATAAATCAACTTATTTGAATTCTGAGTTCACTAACCCCATCACACATCCAATAGCCGAACCAATTATCCAATTATTAAGTCGCCTTACCAATTCCACCATTAATTGAATAATTGGTTCGGCTATTGGATGTGTGATGGGGTAAGTGAACTCTCAATTCAAATAAATTGATTTATATTTGAAACTCTATATTATTCGTAGTGCGGTGGTTAGAGTGGCAGGTACGCATGGTGCCGTAACGATTGAGGGTTCGATTATCACAAGGGCGGCTATTTTTATTTTATTATTTCGTGTTTTTTTCTGCAAAATAGGCTAAAATAACATACAACTTGATAAAATCGAGGTAATATTAAGGTAAAGTGCCCTTTCTCTACATAATTCAGCAATTTTACCAACAAAATATGGTAACCATGCTATTATTGCTATTATTGAAGAAATTTGCCATTTTTTCTCATAATTTCGGGTCTTTTTCTGAAAAATTGGCTAAAATAAGGAACAACTTGATAAAATCGAGGTAATATTAAGGTAAAGTGCCATTTCTCTACATAATTTAGCCATTTTACAAACAAAGTGCCATTTCTCTAGGTAATATTAAGGTAAAGTGCCATTTCTCTAAATAATTTAGACATTTTACCGACAAAATATGGTAACCAAGCTATTATTTAAGAAATTTACCATTTTTTCTCATAATTTCGGGTCTTTTTCTGCAAAATAGGCTAAATTAAGGAACAACTTGATAAAAACGAGGTACTATTAAGGTAAAGTGCCATTTTTCTACATCTGTCTTTTTCTGAAAAATTGGCTAAAATAAGGAACAACTTGATAAAATCGAGGTAATGTTAAGGTAAAATGCCATTTCTTTATATAATTTAGCCATTTTACCGACAAAATAGGATAACCAAGCTATTATTTATGAAATTTACCATTTTTTCTAATAATTTCGGGTCTTTTTCTGCAAAATAGGCTAAAATAAGGAACAACTTCATAAAATCGAGGTAATGTTAAGGTAAAGTGCCATTTCTCTATATAATTTAGCCATTTTACCGACAAAATAGGATAACCAAGCTATTATTTATGAAATTAACCATTTTTTCTAATAATTTCGGGTCTTTTTCTGCAAAATAGGCTAAAATAAGGAACAACTTGATAAAATCGAGGTAATGTTAAGGTAAAGTGCCATTTCTCTATATAATTTAGCCATTTTACCGACAAAATAGGATAACCAAGCTATTATTTATGAAATTTACCATTTTTTCTAATAATATCGGGTCTTTTTCTGCAAAATAGGCTAAAATAAGGAACAACTTGATAAAATCGAGGTAATATTAAGGTAAAGTGCCATTTCTCTACATAATTCAGCAATTTTACCAACAAAATATGGTAACCATGCTATTATTGCTATTATTGAAGAAATTTGCCATTTTTTACTGATAACTTAGACATGTTACCGACAGAATATGGTAACCAAGCTATTATTTAAGAAATTTACCATTTTTTATCATAATTTCGGGTCTTTTTCTGCAAAATAGGCTAAAATAAGGAACAACTTGATAAAATCGAGGTAATGTTAAGGTAAAGTGCCATTTCTCTATATAATTCAGCCATTTTACCGACAAAATAGGATAACCAAGCTATTATTTATGAAATTTACCATTTTTTCTAATAATTTCGGGTCTTAAAAATTAATTATAATAATATCGATAATTATCCATAATAAATTATCCATAAATTATCCATAATATCGAGCAAACTGCGTGAAGTTATGTGAACTGCAGGACACATGAACATCAACATTTTGAACGCACATTGCGGTCCATGCTAATAGTATATAATACTCTGCTTGGACCACATATGGTTGAGGGTCACTAATATATGCTAAATATATTATTATTATTATTAAAACGTAATAATTGTTGATATGTAAAT
>CATOBX010000035.1:0-15308 GCA_951394425.1 Tipula unca
TATATATATATATATATATATATATATATATATATATATATATATATATATATATATATATATATATATATATATATATATATATATATATATATATATATATATATATATATATATATATATATATATATATATATATATATATATATATATATATATATATATATATATATATATATATATATATATATATATATTATATATATATATATATATATATATATATATATATATATATATATATATATATATATATATATATATATATATATATATATATATATATATATATATATATAAATCATATTTTTGTGTTTTTTTTAATTTTTTTTTTTAAATTTTTTTATAATTTTTGGATTGAAATTCAACTTAAATATTTTGCATGTCAAACTCTTGAACACTTCACACACCTTGTAAAATTTAAACCACAAAAAAAATTGGCAGAAGCTAAAAAACAACGGAAGAAGAAAAGTTTAACAGGTGAATTAAAAAAAATATATAATTTTTTGCTATGAAAAAAAATAAAAAAAATAAAAGAAATCAACGAGTTGCGATAAGTTATCGATTTTCGCCCGGAATTTTAAATTCCATCGTCACCACAAAAACTTTTAAAAAAAGTATTTTTAGAATGTAACCTCGTAATTGTTGATTTTTTTTATTTTTCTTATTTTTATTTAGATTTATATATAATTTATAAGTAAAGCATGCTGTGATATCCTTTTGTAGTTTTTAAACATACAAAAACTAAAATTCTAATTCATTTAGCCACAAAATTAAAAATCGAACATATCCATCTAAATAAATTATTCGGGGACAACAACTATTTTTGAGCATCGGAAAAATTAAATTACATTGGATCAACAAATATAATCTCTAAATATATCTCAACTGGATAATTTAATTTATTGAGAGACTGCGCAAATAGATCAAATGCATTTCTCATGATACATATTTTTTCGGAATTTAATTTAAACTAAGCTTACAATTAAATGTCTAATTAATTGCCCAGTATTTTGAAACAAATTATTTGTATTTCTAAATTACACAACTGTTAAGGTGAGAGTTAATTTGAGATCTACAATAATAATGTAGAATAGCAATATCAAAAATTTCCAAACTTCGATGCTCAAATTTTGTATTCTGTGCCCCATAATTTGTTGCCTAAATTATTAAAATATTATTTTTTCTACACCGAAAAATGATGCAAAGATGGCAAATTCGAAGACTTAAAATTTTGTGGCTATTTATCTGCCAAATTAATCAAATCAATTTTTCATATATTAGATCCAGGTGATGACGTTCAAGTGACTAGTAACAGTCATATTAGTTCACCCATCCAAGTGAATGATAGTAAAGATGTTGGACCAAGTAGTGAAAATCATGTTGATGAACCAGCACCAACAACTGAAAAAGCTGAAAGTCCCCATAAAAAGGAAAAATCTGTGTTGCAGGCTAAATTAACTAAATTAGCGATCCAAATAGGTTATGCCGGATCGACAATAGCTGTTTTAACCGTTTTTATACTAATTATCCAGTTTTGTATAAAAACTTTTGTTATCGAGGGAAGACAATGGAAAACCGTCTACATCAATAATTTAGTAAAACATTTAATTATTGGTGTTACAGTACTCGTTGTTGCTGTACCAGAAGGTTTACCATTAGCTGTTACATTGTCGTTGGCCTATTCGGTTAAAAAAATGATGAAAGATAATAATTTGGTACGGCATTTAGACGCGTGTGAAACTATGGGTAATGCAACAGCGATTTGTTCGGATAAAACTGGTACATTGACTACAAATCGAATGACTGTTGTACAGTCGTACATTTGTGAAAAATTATGTAAAACTATTCCGAAATTCACGGATATTCCGGATAAAGTAGGAAATTTAATTGTCCAAGGGATTGCTGTTAATTCTGCGTATACATCACGATGTTTAGTAAGTTTTTTTTGTTATGTATATATTAATATAATTGCGAACGTTCCAGATGTAAAATAAAATATTTTTATATATTTTTTCAGCCTCCGAAAGAGCAAGGTGAATTAGCAACTCAAGTTGGTAATAAAACTGAGTGTTCGTTATTAGGATTTGTTACTGGTGTAGGTAAAAATTATGAGCATATTCGGGACGATCATCCGGAATCATCATTCACTAGAGTCTATACATTTAATTCGGTACGAAAATCAATGAGTACGGTGATACCGCGATCAGGTGGTGGATTTCGTTTATATACAAAAGGTGCATCCGAAATTGTACTTAAAAAATGCGCGTTTATATATGGCAATAACGGTGAGCTAGAAAAATTTACAAAAGATATGCAAGAACGTTTATTGCATCAGGTAATCGAACCAATGGCATGCGATGGTTTACGTACTATTTCAATAGCGTTCCGGGATTTTGTACCGGGCAAAGCCGCCATAAATGAAGTGCATATCGATAATGAACCACATTGGGACGATGAAGAGAATATCGTTAATAATTTAACATGTTTATGTGTCGTTGGTATTGAAGATCCTGTCCGTCCCGAAGTACCTGATGCCATTCGCCGATGCCAAAAAGCTGGTATTACAGTGCGAATGGTCACCGGTGATAATATAAATACAGCCCGATCGATTGCTACAAAATGTGGTATTTTAAAACCAAATGAGGATTTCATAATATTAGAGGGTAAAGAATTTAATCGTCGGATACGTGACACAAACGGTGAGGTACAACAGCATTTATTGGATAAAGTATGGCCAAAATTACGTGTGCTGGCCAGATCATCGCCAACCGATAAGTACACTCTGGTCAAAGGTATTATCGATAGTAAAGTAAGTGAAAATCGTGAAGTTGTTGCGGTCACTGGTGATGGCACGAATGATGGACCTGCATTGAAAAAAGCCGATGTTGGTTTTGCAATGGGCATCGCTGGTACAGATGTTGCCAAAGAGGCATCCGATATTATATTGACTGATGACAATTTTAGTAGTATTGTTAAAGCTGTTATGTGGGGGCGAAATGTTTATGATTCGATAGCCAAGTTCTTACAATTCCAATTGACTGTTAATGTAGTTGCTGTTATTGTTGCATTTATTGGTGCGTGTGCTGTACAAGATTCACCATTAAAGGCTGTCCAAATGTTATGGGTAAATTTAATTATGGACACACTGGCATCATTGGCATTAGCAACCGAATTACCGACACCTGACTTACTGCTACGAAAACCCTATGGACGAACCAAGCCACTTATATCACGCACAATGATGAAAAATATTATCGGCCAGGCAATCTATCAACTTGCCATTATATTTTCATTATTATTCGTTGGTGACCGTGTACTCGACATTGAATCGGGTCGTGGACAAGAATTAGGCGCGGGACCAACACAACATTTTACTGTCATTTTTAATTCATTTGTTATGATGACTTTATTCAATGAATTCAACGCTAGAAAAATTCATGGACAACGTAATGTATTTGAAGGAATATTTACAAATCCCATATTTTATACAATTTGGATTTGCACATGTGTATCACAGGTAGGTCGTGCGCCTCATAAAATCGATTAAATATGTTTAACCTCTCATTAAATCTTTCGTATAATAGGTAGTCATTATTCAATATGGTAAAATGGCATTTTCAACAAAAGCGCTAACATTAGAACAATGGCTATGGTGTTTATTCTTTGGTTTTGGTACATTACTATGGGGACAATTAATCACAACAGTGCCTACAAGAACATTACCGAAAATATTATCGTAAGTAACGCAATGCTCTCCATTAAATCGCATCATAAATTTTAATTTGTAATTTATATTATAGATGGGGTCGTGGACATCCAGAAGAATATACCGAAGCGATAAATATAGGTGATGATGGTTTTGATTCAATTGATTCGGATAAAAAGCCTCGAGCGGGACAAATTCTGTGGATACGTGGTTTGACACGATTACAAACCCAGGTATGTGAATTTTATTAAATTTTATCCTTTATATTATGATAAAAAACAAACTATTTACTATATCTACTTATTACTATATACCGTTGGATTATTATGTATGAAATGTGTATATGAAATTCAATGGCATATACAGGGAACATACGCATGTTCACTTTACAGTGGTTATAGCGTATACATGACATCGATCAGTTGTCGACTCTTCCCGAATTGAACTTACCTCAAGACCACAATTATCTCGCGTAAATTTAATCAATTTTTCTATCATACTCCTAATCTGCTTTTCAGGCCGCGTTTTATGTCTCAAATTTGCTGATTAGCAGACTAACCAATAAGAATGCGCATTAAATCCTGAATTGGAGCTGATCAGCTGCACCACTTTGTGCACTTGTCTTTAATGTTTTATTTTATCAGTTTTTTTTTGTAAATTTAGCCATATACGTATTTCAGCTAGGCAAGTACATTATTATTCTCTTGTCAGAAGAGAATACATTATTATTCTCTTGTCTACATAAGTAACCGTTTCTTTAGTTAATTGTGGCTATATAAAAATGTCTAAACTGGTCATAAACGACCATAAACGGAGGTTTAAGGAAATATTTCAATTTTGGATCTGATCGATTAATTAATAATTGATTTATAATTTTGATTAATTGCTGTGCAGTGCAGCTGTGAAAAAATTTTATTTTGTGTATTTTTAATTTCAATAAATCAATTGAAATAAATACAAAATAAAATTTTTTTTTTCTGAAACGAAACTCACCACAGTGTTGATAAAATACTCGGTAAAGTATATTTTCAAAGTCCGCAAAGTTCTGAATTTTAATACCATTGAAACTCAAACATGGCAATATCTTTTCTCATGACACAACAGGCACGTAAAATCTATTGAACGAGAGCACATGGAATATGTTAAACTAAATATTTACAAGCTAAAAGTTTAACTACTAAACTATAGAAGTGGATGAAGTTAGATACACATTGATATTGGGATAAATAAAATACCACAGTCATCTATGTATTTATAGATTGCTTGAATTAAATTATACTTTGGATTAATTGACTAAAGATAAACTTTAGCTACTAAACCATAGATTTAAGCTTGTTAAGCAGTTACATTTTCTATAATTATGTCTTAAACCAAGAGACATTTAGTTGAAATATATTATGCCACTCAATTTTTTTATTACTGACTTACGGTTGTATTGTTTGACATCAATATCCCTCTATTTAATCAAATTTAGTATTTATTTGATCTAAAGCAGAATATTGAATATTTAAGTCTGTCTGATGTTCAGGGTGGGCTAACGAAGACGGCATGATGTAAAACTTTTGACATTATTATTAATTATGTTTATGTTTTTTATAACAAAATATACTCCACGGAGATTTTTCATCAATTTTGGCGTCAAATTACAACTCTTGCTGGTTTTTTGGCGTATATTAGACCCTTCAAGTGACCCCAAATGGAAAAATCAGGGTCTGTGACAATTCAAGTGTGTTAAAGTCATGGGACAGTCATAGGGAAGTTATGTAAAGTGTGAATTTCTTGAAATAAGTCGCTGATCAGAAATCCGCAGTAATGCATCTTTGTTAACTCACTCAGCTGGACAGCCTCTACAGCTTCTTGAGGACGTACAGGCCGATGCGCAGTTATTCTTCGATGATGTGCCACTATGCCCGTTTTTTCAAAACGGTAGTATACGTTTCTAATCATGCTCAAGCAAGTTTCAGTTTCTCACTTTAAAATGCTCACGATATTTTTGTTGAGTTATAATTAAAAAGTGGCCAGAGCGATATAATGGTTTGGGATTTCTCGGCGAAATTCAGTTATTTCTTATCATTTCTCGAGAATCCTCGGAAAAACTTAAATCTTAAAAAATTTCTTGAGGTTTATGTAATATTACTGATTTGAAGGAGATTTTTAAATGGAGAATCGTTTGATTGTGCACTCTTGCATACGACACAAATTTAAACACAATACCTACACAACCATGAATTTATTAAAGCTAAAGAACAATTTTTCAAAAACTATAAAAATTAATTTAGGTTTTTAGAATTTCGTTTATTGGCGCAGATTTAAATAGCTCGGTATTAATTGAAAATAAGTTTTGATTAAAATTTATATTTTTGGTATTACTCGTATTCAATAAATTTAATACAAACACAAATGATGAATTGCGACATTTCGAATATTTTAACTTTGATTTGATTAAAAATTCTTGACTTATACATACAAGAAAAGTTTTGTTCGACCACATTTGCCTACATAAGTTTGTACAGTTCAAAATTAAATTTAATTCAAAATTTAGTTTAATCAAAAATGTAGGAAATTTAGTTGAATGAAAAAAACATTTAAAAAAAATGTTCCCAATTTTTCCGATTTTTCGAGAATTCTCGATCCCAGCCGCTAGACACGTTGTTACACTTAATGTTATTAGCCATCATAAATACTTACCAAAAAAATTAAAAACATAGTTACGAATTTTTTACATCATGTCGTCTTCCTTGCTTATTGAATTGATTATATAATTCTTATTCTGTGGTTTTTTGAGAAACTAGTTAACTGCGAAAACATCATTTTTGGGAAATCATATTCAAAATAAAAATGAGCGTATTGCAAATAATTTGGAACTATCTATTGATTTTAATTTGAGAGAAGTTGGCAGAAATCACTTTACATGAACATATTACATAAATATAGTTTTTTTTAATGGTGAAATTTGAAAATATGTCAGACTATGTCAGTTATGGTGTATCAGAAATTAATTCACATAAAGTTGATATTTGCAGATTAACAAGGTTAATCTTGTTAAGACAAGGTTAATTTTTAAGTAAAGACAACTAGTTTTAACAAAACGTAATTTTTTTGCATACTCTTAATAGTTCCCATGAAAATCAAGAAACCTTACCAATAAATATTTTATAGCAAGTCGATTACAAAACTTATTTATATTTTATGAAATATTTCATTTATTGTTTTATATTTTCGGGTTATTTCCTTTCATAAATCAATATCATCAAAAACTCAGATAACTAGTATCTCAAAAAAGTCACAAAATTCATTTTCACATATCCAACAATCTTTGGAAATTATTGCAACCAGCATTTCTCTTATACAATAGTTTATATCCATCCACCGTTACGCTTCCCCGTCTAATACATAGCACCACCCCTTACTAAATTATGTAATGTGTCATAAAAAGTACCAATTTTTGCCAATGTTACGATCAAAAATATTGAAATGAAATCATGTTTCAATGAAAATATACCGTCTCCGATTGTATACATAATTATACTACATATTTGACTATCGGCACTGATAATTAAAAAAAGAGATCATCATTTTTTTTTAATTTGAAGCTCCGTGGACATTAACTGTCCAATTTTCAAATCGCAATTAAAAATAAATATTTTACACAAACATATATTATATAACCAAAACCAGCACATATGTATTGTACACAGATCCCAATAAGCAAACTGTACACTATACATTTAAGTGTAAGTGCGTAGCGCGGCTTGACATTTTTTTATAAGACATTTGTGTTGGTTTTGTAATACATACTATACATATACACATATAAAAGAGTTATGATGATTAAACTCAAGGATGTTGATTTATTACGATTAAATTGAATTAGTATTTTTTTTAATGATGTCATGTGTATGAACAAATATGCCGAAATATTCAATGTGGTTTGAGGTTTCATGATATGATTTACCCTCCAACCCTGTATATATACATTAAAAATACATGGATATATAATTTTGAATTGGATGAATGAAATATGGAAAATTAATCGAAAAAGAAAAATATAAAAAATATTTTTTTTATACATACATACATATATCTAACATAATCTGTTTTTATTTATTCCTAAATATATTTGTCTATTGTTTAGTGTCTGGAAAATTGTTTTAAACCGCCATTTTTTCTTTTTTAAATAAACATGCATATGCATACATATATCTGTGTATGGTGAAGATTTTTTTTTGTATATAGGGTTTTGGGAGTTGTTAAGGGTATATTACACACATACAGTTCAGGAATAACTATTTAGTTATCATAAATATGTGAGGGATGGGGGAGGTGGGAGTGTGTTTTAGTGTAAAGTATTAATTTATTTATAATTTATTAATTTAATTTTATTTCTCTTACTATAGCATGTCTATCTCATCTTCTTTTCACTCTATTCTACCAGCTGTATAATATACATATATACAAATAATATATGGATGTTCTGTTAAAATAATTAAGCCATGCACTATGACAGTGTTCTTCCTTGTCTCGTTTGGTGAGGCACGCTTTCTATTTCTAAACCTATGCTTATTTCGATCAACTTTTTGTATATCCGTCGAATTTAGTTAAACCTAATTCAACTAATGTTCAATTTTTGTATTGGATTATTGATTTTCAAGTTATTCTCTTACACTAGATAAGTTCCCCGATTGGAAAGTTTATTACAGGATAGGGGAATAACTTAAATATTGAAGATTTTTTTGTGGGAAGATTTTAGAAAACATAAAATTTCTACATTTTTTCAATCCAAAAATTGGGCATTACTTGAATGGTTTAACCAAATTCGGCTTACGCTGGATATAGGATGTGTAATGCAGTGCAATAAAAAATCTTGACTATCATAAGGAGAATACATTAATTGCTTTACACGAGGGTGATTTTGTTGATACCTACGTAGCCAAAATGCATCTGCCTTCGTCGGCAAGTATTTTGAGTAATAACTAGATCAGCATCAATAATTTATTCAACAGCTTTAGTTAACTAACTTCGATTTCCTTGAAGAATTTGAATTAATTTTCTTAATTTACAAATTTTTTGAAATAAGCAATAGTTTGGTTTTCCAATAATCGGTTTCTCAATAATTATTGAATGTCACAAGAATAATACAATACTTATAATATGCAATGTGAAACTAATTTAGAATGAACATCGAATTTAAATTTGTAAATTTATTTGTGTACATTAAATGAAAATATCTAAATTATTAAAAGTAAGTTGATATTATGTTTATTTACTGTTAACAATTGGTTAGGGTTTACCAATTTTCTCACTAATGACACACGCTAAACCTTTTGCGTTGCAACTTTCCCGTAAAACAATTTTTGAATTTCTGACCATAAAAATATTGAGTAGTGGCTATACGACTATAGTCACAGAGACGAACTAAGCCAAATGTCGGCCAATTGTTCAATCTAACCCTTACCGGAATATGGACGAATTTAATAGACAATTTCGTCCCAATAGGCTCGATTTACAGTTGAGAATCGCAATCGACCGACAAGGTTAGTTTGTGCCAAAGGCAACTTTCGCTGATGATTTTGTTTTGACAGTTTCAGGCAAACATCTTAGAGTCTCGTCCGACTAAACTCAACATGCATTAACTATTGTGGAGTCATGGTGTGTTGAAACCGGTCTGCATTTCAATTCGTCTAAAACTGATTTAATTGTTACTATAGGCGCAGGGATACTCTTGAGCTATCGGTTCCCTTTCGTTTTGGAAGAACCATCACTAAAGTGACCACGTCAATCAGCTTGGTGTTGTCTTGGATATGAAACATTCCTGGAAGAGTCACCTGAACTCCAAGCTCCAAAAAGCGACTGCCATATTTTCGCAATGTAGAAGGTGTTTTTTTAGAGATCTTGTCTTTCATTACAGTTACGTACCTTTATTTTAGGCTTAACCTGTTCTGCAGCATTTCGCCTGGACGGCGAAATTGGGGCGTGGACAGTTTTTCTGCCATCCTCATGTTTACTAATAATCGATGTGGTTACTTATTAAATCAATTACTGCCCGAATTCCACTTATCCAATTTATTCTCGGTGGTTTATCGTGAGATCTGTGGATTTCGCAGGATTTTCCGTCTAATGGAATACAGAAATGACCGACAAAAGAAGAACATTGTTCAAATACTAATCGATTATGAAAATGAACTGTAAGACAAATTTATTTCAATTGAAATTTAGACGGATAACCGACGTTTAACGTTTTATTTCCTCTCTAATATGTTCGGGATAGTTAGCCTATTGATGGTCGGAAAAACAAAATTGAATTGAATACAGAAATGACTGACAAAAGACCAACATTATTCAACTCCTATTGGCTGTCAACTGTAACTTACAAGTAAAAGTCGGGTCTCGCCAGTAATTGGATGAAAGAAATTACTGACAAAAGACTATCAGTTTCCCACCCCAATGGAATTTACAATTGTAGGTCGGGTTCCGACTATTTATTGGAATACAGAAATGTTTTACAAAAGACCAACGGTTTCCTAATATAATCATAGTCTTTCATTTGTATCTATCTTCCAATTCAAAACCAATTTCGTTTATGTTAAGTTTTTGCGCAAATGTTCCATTAATGGAAATGCCATTTCTGTCTCTAATAGATTTTTGTTTTTAAGTTTCATCACTTTTTAGAGACGAAAATTGTTTTGCAGGTCTCACTGTTGTTCAGTACGACCGTCCAACTTCACTTAGTTAGACAGCTAATCTACAAATTGTACGAATTTTTGCTTTGATCCACACACTTTGCTATCGAACACTAAATATCCTCATTCTTGGATTACTTACAAAACATTGAAATGCGTAGTTTAGTTAACTAAAGTCCTTGGACTAATTGGTACTGAAAGTTGAGCCACTCTGCTCTGAAAGTCATGTTTATTAAATATATATTCTTGCAGCCGAAGGCAGAAATTTTGTGCACTCATAGTCAAAGTGTTTGATAAAATAGTAATCTAAACTTTTGATAGCTTAACTGATGATCTCTGTCTCTCTTTAAGGAGGGCGTACATTTTTATTTTTATAATTTGTTCAGTTATTTACTTTAGGCATACATGTATATGTAATTCTATATGGAAATAATTGCTTTCCACGTTATACTTACTAACCTTGGACTGGGTCAATCTATTCGATAATATATAGCTAAAGCCTACGACTAAATATAGAACAAATTTGGAAAATATTTCACATCCATTTTATTAATTTAATTTTTTATTTAATTTAATTGAATGAAAAACTATTTTGTGTCATCGGAAACGTCAGTGTTACCTTGTCTAATGAAATATACATACTACAACAACATAATAAAAATAATTTTTTTTCAAATGTAATTTTTGTACAGACACATTAAAAAACATTTTCGATTTTGATTTTACATACATAAATATGATAACCCTCCAATTTTTCGCGTACTGGAGAGGGACATTACATGTTCAAATATATACAAAACTATTTCTAGTTTTATATTTTTAATTTTTTTATGGTTGGATCTTTTTATCAATAATAAAAATTTTTTGTCTCTTCCTTTTGTTGCCATAACTAATAACTAAAAACTAATAATATTACGCAATTCGCAAACAAATACTCTAAAGCCACCGGAACTGATGCGGGAGACTGAAGTGTAGCGAAAGCAAATTTCAAAAATAAAAAAGAAGGAAAAAAAAACAATAAAAATGAAATATTAAGTAGAAAAAAATTGAATGCAAAAGTTTAAATATGAATTTAACAAATTTAAATGTTTAATTGACTTAATTAAATTTTTTTTGGTAAATTTATATATACCTATGCATATAAACAAATAGGGTGGTAATGTGTGTAAATATTGTGAGGTTTGATTCCTTATTATTATTAATTTTGAACCAGCAATTATTCCTGAGGGGGCGAGAGTGCGATTTTTAATATCTATTGAGATTTAGTGTATTTACATCATTATTTGGATATTTATGTCAACATTTTTTCTAAAAATAATTGTAATTATCATGTCATCCTTATGTTTTTGTTGACGCTTCAGGCTAATATCTTGCAAAAATGTTTCTCATTTTTCTCAAACTCATTTATCGTTTCTAATAATAAATTTTAGAAATAATTCCATTTGTCCAGCTCAGCAGGCTATTAAATAAAAATGCAACAATTATTTTCAAATGATTAGTACTTTATTTTCGAGAGTACACCTTCCGATGAATAATGGAATACTAATGACTGCCTCGGCTGAATTTGCAGTATCCCATTTTGTCGACCCAATTTTTTTTATTGTCAATCGTTTGACTCTCTATTTCATCAATAGTTACTTTAATTGCGTCTTTCAAACCCTCAATCGCCTCTGGATGATTAGCATAACATTTATTCTTGATGTATGCCCACAAATAATAATCCGACGGAGTCAAATCGCAGCTCGTAGGCAATTTTACGGTTTTATTTTAACGTCGATTTTATCGTTGCTTGTGCGAATCCTTGCTAATTATCGTAGAAAAATGGCCCTATGATATTTTTGAACCGTAGTCCAAACCAAACAGTCACTCGTTTTGGGTATATTGGCTTCTCAATTGTCACGAATGGATTTTCTGTGCCCCAAATACGGCTATTTTGCTTGTTCACATAACCGCCGAGGTGAGAATGAGCTTTTGGTAAAAAAACTCATCTTCCAATATAATACCGAATTCCTTATAAAACGAACCAAAAGAGACCGTACTCTTTATATACTATTTATAAACGCACGCCTCAAATGCCATAAAACACATCCATTATACTACTATTACTTATAATGGTTAATAATATGTCTAGGCTAAATGGTCGGTTGGAAATACAAAAAGTTATGACATTAAATTATTCGACACTTAGAGCAACTTTGAGTAGGTAATTTAGCAAAGACAAAAATCATAAGTGCTTATATAATATAAGTACTTGCGCTGGTCGAGTGGAAATCAATTATTAACTCTGTTACTGTCATTATTAAAACCTTTGTATGTAGTGTAGATATATTTATGTATGACCACCTTGAGGTTATCCCAGATTTTCATTCCAGAATTTTTCTTGTTTACTCATTATACAGTTGGCACAAAAACACTCATCCCAGACTTTTTTCATATTTGAAATTAATTTAGTTCTTTAGAAAAAAGATCTTAAGCCCTTGAAACAACTGCTATTTTCTCTTAGGAGCCCGCCAAATGCATTGAAATGCTCGAAGTAGTTCTCATCTTCTGAAAGGTTGGACATGATAAAATTCGATTGTTGAAAAGAAAGCTTCTTATTTATTTAGCAGTTCAATAAAAACAACGTTTTATAAAGAAAAGGCTACTATGAACAATTTTTCAACAAACATTTTATAATTGTCGTCTTTCCTTGTTATCTAAACCATACGATTTAACTGAAATTTTTGTATGAAGCTTTTGTAGATATTGCAGGAAAAAATATAAAAATGACATGTTAATTATAGATTTTTTATTCAGACAACACATTATGCCAGAACTACAGTTGATTGATTTACGTCAAATATGATAGTATTTAAATATGAAAATATGAATCTAGGTATATCGTCTCGAGGAACTTTTCTTTGATAATCTGTACCACAGTAGAATTTGAAAATAGACTCTTCCATAGGAACAATTTTAGCTCAAAATTAATCAAGGAATCATGCCTTAATATACTTATACTCAAATATGTACATATACCCTGTATATATATAATATATATATAATATATATATATAATATATATATAATATATATATATAATATATATATAATATATATATATAATATATATATAATATATATAATATATCTATATATATATATATATATATATATATATATATATATATATACATTAGAAGCATATATTTAGATATACAAGCATATATGTTAGGGAGATAAAGTATATACATATATCCGGGTGCCTCAAAAATTATTTATTTATAGTTTGGATTCTTAATCCACATACAGTCCGTTTCATAACTATATCACCACTTGATTTTTTGATTTCTTTAAAAAACTAAACTAAAAAATTTGTAATAATTAACGTAAATAAAAGGCTGGGTACGAAGTACGAAGCCGTTCAAAATAATATAGGATTTTCAAAATTTATTATGTTTCGAAACACTTTCATTTTGAGAAAGCAGTGTAGGAAATTAGGCCCCGATCGTGCGACAATAGATCAGTAGTCAATAATCACGATTTTTCGGATTCGCAAAGATTGCGCACACCTAAAGTACAAAATATTGCACAACGTGAAATTGTAAGAATAAATTAGAGCCGCTACTGTTCAAGGGTAATAGGAAAATAATTAAATTATTATTTTGTAATCGTATTAATTTGTTCCAATGGACTTGTTAAAGTAAAGTTTTTGTGGTGGAAGTCTTTTGGTATGACGGGCTTTCTATTCGTCTGGTACCCTTGTAATAGCCTTTGTATCCACCAAATGGATAATTAGGAGGATGCTGGAAGATCAATTTCTACGAGTTCTGGATTTTCGTCGAGATGAAAGCTAGGCTTTCTAACAGAGCAACTCTTCAATCAATATTTTAGCTGCCGAGCTAAATCTTGGTTTTTGGAAAAATCTAGACATATCCTTGTTTGGCTAGCTTGGCTACCCAACAGGGTTGAGCATTGTCCAACTGGATTCTAGCGTTCGCTGAAACCAAAGAATGGCTCACAAAATATTAATTTTTATTATTTTTATTTATTTATTGAAGTTTGTACGTTTTCCAAAAAGCGGTGATTTTAAAAAATCGAAAATTCAAGTGGTGATATAGTTATGAATCGGACTGTATACACGTCTTTTCCTAGGTAAATGAAGTGTATTATCAACCAAGCGCATGCATTAAAAGTAGCAGTATACAATTATCCTTAACACTGTTTCCCTTATTGTCTAAGGCGATGTTCGGAAGGACTGCGTTCTTTGGAAAAATTTGTCCTCGAAAATAATGTCCTTTGTAAAATAATTTGAAAGCTACTCCAATTAAAAAAACTATTATTTTTTAAAAATGCCTACCAAAAACTATAAAACATAAACAAATTTCTACATAAGCTACTGTTCATCTTGAATATAAGCTGAGACTTAAATAAATATATTAAAACAAGCAAATGGAAATTTTCTAGATTCAGTTGAACTCTTAATTAAATCCTTCATATTTCATTTGGAGAGTCTAGAGAAATTTTGACATCTGAAACAATTTTCATTTTCTCGTTCAAAAATAGTTGGCAACCCTGCTGAGAGTTGGGAACCAAGAAAATTTTAAGTTTAACTTTGATCCTTTTTAACTTTAGAGCCTTGGGTTTCTACCAAAAATGGATATCTGTTCAATTTAGTTGAAATTTTAAGAAACTCCCTTGCAACTTTCAGGGTATTTCGAAATTTGAGAGGCTTCCAAAGTCTTCATAACTCGGGCCTCATTATGGTTCTCCAAGGCTCTGTGTATTTGTAAACATTTTATTATTGTTTCTAATTTAGTCTTTTGTCCTGTACCGTTCTTCTAAGTAACAATTATTTCCTAGCTACCCATCTCATGAGAAAGTCCAGCTGCTAATTTTAGTAAGTGGATTACCCATCTTTCTCACAATTACAAACCATA
>CATOBX010000036.1:0-47500 GCA_951394425.1 Tipula unca
GTTTATTAAACGTTGGTCATGGGAGCTAACGGATATCAAATGTCTACTTAATCTTTATTTTGGCTATGTCCGCTCCCAACTATAATTCGCTGTTTTTGAGTTTATCAACCAACGTATATTAGTTGCATTGAAAGAGTACAAACAATTTTTTTACTATACATCGCCCGGAAAGATGGATGGAATTATAACAGAAGCCCACCATACTACGAGAATATTAGCTGTTTACCTTACATCGAAAGGCGCCATAATTATCAAATTGCCACACTAGATAATAGAAGAAAACAACTGGGCGCTTCAATGATAGGAAACGTACTACTAGGGTACATCGACTCACCATGTATCCTGGAAAACATCTCCTTACATATTCCAACCAAGATAACACGTCAAAATAATTTAATCAAACTTGGTCAACATCGAACTGAGTATGGTGAGAATGAACCAATCAGC
The DNA here is from genome assembly GCA_951394425.1 of Tipula unca. Classification (NCBI taxonomy): domain Eukaryota; kingdom Metazoa; phylum Arthropoda; class Insecta; order Diptera; family Tipulidae; genus Tipula; species Tipula unca. The sequence goes on from CATOBX010000036.1 coordinate 448, forward strand.
TGAATGGCCAAACAGATGAACGAAATTAGCGATACATGCGGCTTTAATTTATCTCAAGATTATTTTAAATAAAAATTTAAAAATCTTTTTTAATTAGGTATAATTGTTTTATATGTAAACTGTCTTATATGTACAGCAACCAATTTTTAATTAAAATCAACTTAGTCTTAGTAGTGGGGGACGATTAAAACACGTAGGTGCTGAGATCAAAAAATACAATACTTTCAAAACCGATAATTATAGTTTAATTGTTAATTAATTTTTAAAAAGATAAGTTTCCACTTTAGATTAGCATACAGATGCACACTGAGATCAATATTAATACAAAGAACATGTTCAATATTAATACAAAGACTGCTGCAATTTACGAAACTACAATTTTCAGCATGATACATAATCTCAGGAACATAGCTTAAGTTTGGATCACCAACTAATCTAAAAAACATAATCATAGTTTTCTCACTTAGAATCATAGAATGACTATCAAACCTGAGATTTAATTAATAAAATTAATCTGAGAGGTAATTTCACCGGGCCTATAACAGACCCAAAATCATAATTGAAAGGTATAAACTATAGAATAATTATAACTTGACAATTTCTGCCACTTAATAATAAGAGTTTTTACACAAGGAGATTGTTATCATCATCTCTTATATATCAATGAATACAGCACTAACAATTTTTTTTTTATTAATACTATAATGAACCCTATTTAAAAAATCTATTAAAGCAGACTCAGTACTTTTGCCAGGTCTAAAGCCATACTGATAATCTGTAATGAAATGGGCCGATAATTCTCCTTAAGTAATTTATCACCCTTTTTAAATAATGGAATTACAACTGCAGTTTTAAATTGTTCGGAAAGAATAAGACACACAAATTGACAATTTAATTTAAACATGCTTGGACTCAGGCCAAGCACATCAACTGGATTAATAAAAAAAATGTCTGTGATGGTACCATCACTATGATTTAATGCAAATATATATATCCATATACACCGAGATAAAATAATATTTATAAAATTCGAATTATCAAATTATTAAACTAAATTCAAAGATTACACTAATAAAATGATGATCCGAAATCCTAAAATCATGATCTAACGCAGAAACATTATAGGAGCCATTTGTGCGAGCAGAACAGTAGTCAATACACGAAGGATCTGGCAACCTGTCAATCATAAATAATAATAATGGCTCAAAGTTCTTTTAGAGGTATATGAATCAACAGAATTGGATTTCTATTACGAATTACAAATCCGTCATTTATTTATGAAATGTGTAGAATTAATTAAATGAAACCTATTTACGGGCATCGAGACATACGATTATCCTTAAAAATATTAACCATTGCCCTCGTTATTATAGATTTTGCATGATCAATTTTTATACATCGGTCTCTTAAAAATCAAAATCATATTAAAGGTCGATTCGAATTTAATGTATAATTTTAATGTTGGTTTTAGAATATTCCCAGTCTTTGTGTATCACATTTTTTTATGCAGATGCTTGATAAGAAGATTTACGACCTGATTTATCCTATTTATTTTTATTTTTTAAATTTCAATATCGATATTACAAACACTAATCCGCATTCTACATATATAATATGTCGAGATTGAAATCTTAATTTCGTAAAATCTAATTAAAAATTCTAACAACATACAGACATAGAAACAATATAATCGTTTACCAATAATTGCTTCCTGTTTAAAATGAAATTGAAATAAAATCGGGGTTTAGGATTTTCCTCTATATAATACATACATATTCAAAGAAAAATCAATTAATCTCAATAAAAATCTTATTGATTTTTTTTTTTTTAACACTTATATATTGTGTATAACAACATTTTATTTTTATTTTTAACAGAAAGTGAAAAATTGCTTGGAAAAAATAATTGAGAAAAATACGCGCGGAAAATCTAAAGAATTTTGTTATTGTTGTTGTATTTTTTTAAGGGCTTTGCAGTTGAATAATTTGTTTGGTTTAATGTTTTGTGCTTAAAATTTTTTGTTACATCCTTTTGAAAATGAACTACATATATATTTATATGTGTGTGTATGTGTGTGTTTTTCATCGGTAATGGCGTACAATTTATATTTTCAATGGTGATGTATTATACACGCGTATTTAGGTAATTGTGTTAATCTTTTTGGGGACACAAACTTTTTTTTTTTAAGAATCTAAATTGAAATGTATCTATTTATGTATGTATGTATGTAGATAGAAACGTGTAGTCATTTAGTACAAAACATAAAATGGTTATTGAATTATTGAGAGGACTTGAAAATATTTACATGGATACGCGGACATATCTTATATATATATATATATATATATATATATATATATATATATATATATATATATATATATATATATATATATATATATATACATATGTATATGGTGACATCAAAGTAAAGCTTTATAATAAATTTTAATACGAGCATATAGTTACAAAAAATTGTTCACGATCAATTAAACACTCAATATATGTATATACATATATACATAAAGGATTTTATTTTTTCGGAAATAAATAAAAACCTATATCAGATTCGTTTATACATAATATAACAAATATTGTAACTCAACATATATATGTAGAAGCACATGGCAAACAAAAACAAATTTAGATTTTTATGTCACCTTAGGTAGTTAAAATCAAGTGTTGAGTTTAAGAGACTAAAATTTATCATCAGGTAGGTTTATTTTATGGCTATATCAATTTTCATATACCCAGGGATCATTAAATTATGAAATTGAGCATTTATATATATTATATATAGTTAAAATCTTATATAATTCATTTTAAATCTATATATATACTTTAAATATATAGGCCTGGATTACGATCGTAATTTTATATTTTTATCAATTGTAATAATTTTTTGATACATCGAACGCGAAGCCAGTAACCAGTTTAACGAATATAAATTTCAAACTCAAATAATAAGATAAAAAAAAACGAAAATATGAATATATGTACTTATATCTATATAGATATTGACAATCATGAACCAAATATATTTATGTGTAAGGAATGAATTGTTAAAATAATAAAAAATAAAAAAAACGAAAAGTTTATTGCCAATATTCACGATATGATGTTACGTTTTACATAATAAAAAAAATATATATATTTTTCATTTTATTTTCTAATAAAAATGTATAAAATATATATTATATATAAAACAAAAAATAAAATAAAAAAAAGCTGTCACGGATGGTTGAATGAATGAAGTAACGAAAGTTTAAGCTTTATATAAAGTTAGAGCTTAACATACCAATATATGCGATTTGTAATATATAACAAAATATTGAGTTAATTTAGTTTGAACTATAACTGAATATCTCATAAAACCATAAAACGAGATTTTTATTTGACAATTTCAGCTAATTTAAAACTCAAATTTTATTAAACTACTCAACAAACCAAAATAACATTCCACAATTCGTAATCTGTTCCTGTTTACGTGCAAAAATCATTATACGATCACCTGATCATCTCCTCCAAATTATCAATTCCTTTATACGTGTCCAATGCCATCATGGCATATTCGTATGATATGAAAAATGATAAATATTTTTTGGAACACTAAATTTTATTGAAAAATGCCCAAGGGTTTATATACATTTATTTTATTTAAAAAATTTAATTCACATAAAAAAATTGTGATAAAGCAGTATTTTCAAACAAAAAAAAAACCTTGAATTTAACGATTCAAAAGTATTTGTTTCAAATGAGCAATTTACAAAGGCCCATTACATACATTATAAAAATATTAAATTCAAGGAACAATTAAACTTTTTTTGTAATAAAAATGATTATTTTAATTAAAAATTTGATTAAACCATATTTTACCTAAATTCAATGCGATATAGAACATAACAGCATTTGTATTGGAAAAATAAATTTGTGCTATAATTTAAATTTATTATTTCGTCAATTGGTAACTTCAAAATTTTAGTGTAAATAAATATCAATTTAATTGTTAATTTAGTCTTTAATTTAAACAAAAATTAATTCGTTATTTAATTGTTTATAATATCACATTAAATTTTCCCAACAGCATAATCAATTCCCTGCAAATTAAGTTTCAAAAAAAACTACGATACAGAAATATCTAAGAAAAAACACATCATCAATTTATCGTCGTTACGTCTTTTTTTTATTTTAACAACTCATTTTGTCAAATTAAATAAATGATCTCCGAAAAGTACTTTTAGTCCATCTCACCCGTTTAGAGAGCTTTTATTTTTGAAGTCATCATTCTTAACGGAGGCAAAATGTACATCATATATAAATATATGTATATATGTGCTATATGTACTATATTCGGTTGTTTATGATGATGTTGTTAATGGCATATGATGAATGTTTTTAAAATACTGGGGATAACGTTAAGACTCTCGTACGTAAACTAAAGAGATAAAAATCAATCATGATGACAAGATGATTTAAAAAAAACTTTTTTAGTACTGTATGCAAAAAAAAATATGCAGTAAGTCCTTGACTTACGTGAATTCGTACTTACATGGTTAAAAAAAATGGATTTTAGGTACCCTGTAATATTTATGTACATACATGAATAAATAATAATTTCTAAAAGTAATATAAATAATAATGTTTTATTAAATATTTGTGTATGTATAGGTCCATTCTATTTTTACCTATCCTTTAAAGCTAACAAAAATTTCACGAATTTAAGGTTTGTTCGACTTTGCGAAAATCTTTGGAACGAATTAAGCACGTCAGTCGTGCACTTACTGTATATTTATGTCTTTTACCTGAAAAGGTGTCATATATATAGACAGATATATGTACAATTATCACACTGTCCTAATTAATTCACGCCCTAAAATTCATATATACAATGTATACATACATGTATACACATTTAAAGTTAAAATACAAAATGTGGGCGATGTGCACAATTTTCCCAATAAATCATATTTTTCTCTCTATACGCAGAATCAATTAAAGTTTTTTGTTATTTTTCGCCAGCTTTTCAAATTAAAATTTAAATTCGAACTAATTTAAAAAAAATTGTTATGTTATTAATTAAAAGTTTGATATCGTTAAAACAAAAAACAAAAATATTTAGTTATCAAAAAAAATAAAAAAATATACTTCAATCAGTTATTGATTCAGTTTTTAATTTTTTGTAATATACTCTGTGGAAAGCTTCTTGCAATTTAGAAAAAAAAAAATAAAAAAATTCTGTCGTTTTTCCATTTTGGATGATACACTTTGTAGGTTGGGAAAATGGAAAATGGTTAAAAAAATAAAATAAAATTGGATTTTATTTTTGTTTATTTACTTTGTTTTATTTCTGATTCCGTTTTATTTGTACTTTTCCCGTTTTCCCAAATAATTTTATCATGTTGATGAGCGTTAAAATTGTACAAAAACAGAAGGATTTTATTTTTTGTGTTTTTATCTCAAGGAAATAAGTAATTAAACATTGAAAATAGGAAAATCAAGTTCCAGGAAATGTTAAATTTTTTTTTTTAAAGTTTAATTTTCTTCGTATATTAATTGGTTTTTCGTTGGTAATTAAAACAAATTAAATTGTACAAAAATAATGAGTTGGCAGAAAACGTATACAAAAAAAAAAAAAATGGAAGGTGGATTGAATATTTTGAGGGGTATTGGTATGGTATACATATACATAGTATATGGTTAAGTTAAACAGTATTTCGTAAATTCATTAATCCTTGACCAAATCACAAAATAATCTATTGACTTACTTCAAATATAGTATTCAAAATTTATTTATAAATAGAATATTATTATCTACCATCGATGAAAATGAAAAAAAATTGAGTATTATCTAGTTGCTTTTGGTATATACTGCGTGTATTGTAGGCAGTGGGTAAATGCCCAAATAATATAATAAATTACCTACATACATATTTATATATATACATATATATATATATATATATATATATATATATATATATATATATATATATATATATATATATATATATATATATATATATATATATATATATATATATATATATATATATATATATATATATATATATATATTCTAAATTGCAACTAGCTTTCGTTAGTAATTTATAATATTATATGTTTTACTAATTGTAAGATGATCGTGTACGCATCGATCAAAAATCGTGCTCCGGTTCTGTATTTATTTCTCAAAAATCGAATAATTGAAATGATTGTTGATGTTACTTGAACTACACACAAAGTATATATATATATATATATATATATATATATATATATATATATATATATATATATATATATATATATATATATATATATATATATATATATATTTATATATATATATATATATATATATAAATATATAAATATATATATATATATATATATATATATATATATATATATATATATATTATATATATATATATATATATATATATATATACTTTGTGTGTAGTTCAAGTAACATCAACAATCATTTAATTTATTCGATTTTTGAGAAATAAATACAGAACCGGAGCACGATTTTTGATCGATGCGTACACGATCATCTTACAATTAGTAAAACATATAATATTATAAATTACTAACGAATTCTTATTCCGAAGCAGTACAAAAAGTAAACGAAGATCTGAATCTGAATATTTAGAATGGTTAATATATCATAAATTGTCACTTAATATTTCGAAAACAAAGAACATGGTATTATCAATCAAAGCAAACTTTGAGAATAATACAGATATCGTAGTTGGAAATCAAAGCAAATAATATACCTTGTGGTTATTTTAGTCGAAAACTTATATATTTTGACCAGCATCTGGATAAAACCGCTAAAAAGATGAATAAAAAGTTAGGACTTTTTAGCAGAATTAAAACCAAGCAACCAATGGTGACAAAAATTATATTTTATAGATCACTTATGGCTCCTTTTCTAGACTAATGCTCATCTGATTTATTTATCAGGAATCCAATTGGATTCACAAATAACACGTTTACATAAGATACAGATTTGATTTATGCGGGGTATCTTAAACACGGAAAACAAAACTCATATAAAGGACATTTAGTTAGAAAAACTAAACTGGAAATCAATTTATCAAAGAATACAATATACCAAAGTGCAGCAAAGTATTTTCACAACGATCGCTAGGACATAATGAGGTTAAATTATATTATTTATTGTGTAATTATTGCAAGCTGGGCGATCTTCAGTTCCTAGAGTACATGAATAAAATAACTAAAATTAATAAAATAAATAAAAAATAAACAAAATTAATGAAAAAATAAATAAAATTTTAAAAAATAAATAAAAACTGGGGCCCTACTGTGACTTTCGTCGGCTACGATTTTCGACGACGATCGTTTTCCTATAGTAGGCAAAGGAAGAAAAACGAAAACAATATTATAAATTTACTATTGTTTACCTTTTTCTTCCTTTGCCTACTATAGGAAAACGACAGCTGCCCCTGTATTGGTTGATGTTGTTGTCTAATCATAATATTTTCAAAGTCGTCTAAATTTGAAGCTTGTATTATGGATCGAATGGATTGCAATGTTTGTGGGTACATAAGAATTGCTCGTGTACGTTTACGTCATGTTTAAACAGATCTGTGCGGTGGCCAATTTTAGTTGTTAGAATGTAAGATGTTGTGTATTATCCCATTGGTCCCTTAAAATTAAGATGCTATAATTAGGCTAAATACAAATTTAGATAAATGTGTATTTAAATATTTATGTATACATATATAAGAAACGAAATTTAAATTAATTCGATGTTTTAAAATATGTTTTTTTAAAATGTATTTTATGTGCTATGACTCTTTTACTCATATTTGCAAAAATTTGCTCTTAATTTATTCCAAACAGTTCTTTAAGGTCATAACATTTTTGAGGTTTAACAGTTGTTTCTGCGCCCGAAGGTAATTTAACATAATTTTATTTTCTAGTCGATGTTTAGCTTATTTTTAAACTGATTGAAATTTTGCTACCGCCTCCGTATATACACAAAAAATAGAAATAATTTGTCAATATATCGACACATGTATAAAAGTTCAATTGAACTTTTAATTTTAATTAAATGTAAATAGATTTTTTTAGAAAAGACATGGAAAACAGTATTCATAAAAAACTGTCCAAAATAAATATGTACATAAAATGTATGTATAGAACAAATATAGTTGAAGGTAAATATTTATTGATTTAAAAATGTATATAGTTTGTGTACAAGCTATATGTGTACCAACATACATATATCTACATATAGTTTGGAAGGTATGTGGTAAATGGATTAATTAAACTATATATTTGATATTTGTAAAACATATGTATAGTGTAAAAATCAATTTGATTGGTAAAATAATATATGGATGTACATATATGTATTTTTCCTCAATTGAAATAGACCAAATAGAGCAATTGCATTGCATCAATAAATTTAAAACATTTAAATATGTATAACCAATTAGTTGACCAACAATAAATTAAACCCAAATTTATCAGTGTCGTTAAACTTTCAACAATATTGAATCACATACGAATAAAAATAATTTTAATGACACTAAAATGCCAGGCAAATGTATATATACAAATATATACATATATTGTATATTTATATTAAAATTAACCTTAATTACAAAATTATAACTTTAAATAAAAACATAAAATAAAAAGACAAACTGTTTATAATTATGTATATATATATATATATATATATATATATATATATATATATATATATATATATATATATATATATATATATATATATATTAATTTATAAAAGCTTAAAGCACACCTAACGACTGGAAACTAACTAACTATATATACAGTGACAACAAATATAAAAAAAATATTCAAAGCTATAAATTGTATAGGCTTTAAAAATCTAATTGCTTCGGTATGTTCTGAATATACATATACACATTTATTTAGAATAAAATTGATTGCTATTGGGGTTAAAATTGTGTTATGTTATGTAGCTAATGCATATATATATGTACATATGTATATCTATATACATATGGGTTTTCGTTGAAAGATAATGGAGATAATCGTACAATTAAAAAAAATAAAAACAATAATTTATGTGTGAACCATCTACATTTCCGAGTTACGTACATATATATTATATGGATGTACTCGCTTATCTATAACATATTGAGATTAATCATATTATATGGTTTATACACGAGATTTTATTATTTTATTATTATTAATGTATATAAATAAAGATGGATTAAAAAATAAAATTCATGTTACATAAATTCGATGGACGATATGGTTTACTATAAACAATATACTCTTATAAAATATGTGTTGGATACTACTATACGTCTTTATTTGGTTAATTAATTTTCAAATATAACAAATTTCTAACTTTCAAATTATAATCATATTCAGCAAATTAATTTCAAAATCCTCTGTCCTATATATATATATATATATATATATATATATATATATATATATATATATAAGCTTATGTCTAAATTCAGAATACATTTCAAATTTTATGTAAATAAAGTTAGCTATGTAAATAAAATTCACCCCAGAAAATTGCAATGACAACACCATAACTATAGCGACACTTTTATATTAACTATCAGCCCAGGATTAACTATCATCCAATAACTAATGTCACGACAGTTCCATAAAACTAGCCATCCCAGGAAATCTCTATAATCTTGAATTTTGTACCAAACCATCTCAATATCACGAAAAAGAGATACAAAAAAAGTATCACAAAAACGTAAATTGAACAATTCAATGATTTGATTTATTAAGTCGGATTCAGAAAAGATTGTGATAAAGTGACGGACGAAGTCGAATGTTTTTTAAACGGGGCCAACAAAAACAACTATTTTGAAACACTCGAGCCAATGTTGGACTAGCTGGGGTGTTTTTTAATTTTGGCATACTAACACCAATTTACCTTGTTCGTTTCAAAAAACTTCCACGGTCGTGAGCGAGCCAATTTAGCTTTAAGCTAACGATTTGATATATTTTTCATTATTTCACCATTTCCATCGTCTCCAGACTCAATTAGGTAAAAGTATCGGATTACCTCAGGTGTTTTTTAAGTTTGGGATACTAACACCAATTTTTTTCTTGGAATTTAATTATGTATGTTATATAAAATTCACTAATTGGAAACACTCTATATAAAACACTGTATAAAAAAATGACCCGATCGTACTTAAATTAGTTTGCTAAGAAAACAAAAATATGTAAGAATATTTTAGTGGTCTACATAAAAAACTTAAAAAAAAAAAATTGATAAACAAAATTTTCACGGGAATTTTTAGATAGAAAATTTAAAGATGTTATAATTTTTATATTTTTGTTTTAATTGGCACTCTTTTGCCTAAAAAACAAATCATCTACCATAACAATCCGATAATTACTTTTTATTGGACAGCCATAAATACATTACCATTTTCAAATATTTAACACCCTGTATCTTGGGCTACGATAACAACAAATAAAAATTATAATGAAAATGTTTTTAAATTGTGATGAATAAATTTTTTCTTTCTGATTTTATTTAACGTTGGCATTTAAAATAATTTTTCTTAGAATTTCTGGTTCCGGTGCCCTCACTTCTTCTCGAATATTGGCCTTAAGCTGTTGGTTGGTTCTTGGCTTATTGGCATACACCTTACTCTTTAGGTGGCCCCAAATAAAAAAGTCGGGGCAGTTAAATCGGGCGAATACGGTGGCCAGTTAAAATCAGATATAACTCGATATTATTCGATCATCAACATTTTCGCGCATGGTACAGTCATGGTTGGACGAGCTGTGTTAGGTACGGTTCCATCTTGTTGGAACTAATAATTCATAATTACAATTCTATTAATTAATAATAATATTGCTTCAATATGCCGAGAGTACTCTAAATAAAATGAGCTAATCTGCATTGCATTTTTCGAAACGAACAGGATAAATTGGTGTTAGTATGCCAAACTTAAAAAAACACTCGAGCTAATCCGACACTTTTACCTAATTGACCCTGGAGACGATGGGGGACTGGTGAAATAATAAAAAAAAAGAATGTGTTATTTTGAAAAGCCTAAAAATTTTGTAAATAAATTAATTATTTATGTTGAATGTATTTTTCAGTTTATTATGTCAATTTAATTTAAAATATTAATCTTTAAACGTAATTTGTAATGATTTTACGACTTGTATTTACTGATGTAGGTTTTATGTGCATTATACACAGTTCTATCATGAGAGATAATGGATACTAAAACATGTATTACCTGACGTATATTTTTCATTTTTCTGGGATATAATTCTGGGATAATTTTTTATACGTTCAAATTTTTCGGGGCAGGGCAATAATAATGATGGGCATCTATGCACATCCCCACTATAACCAAACTTATATTTTATTATATCCTAATACAAAAATATATGAAGTCGAAAACTGGCCATACTCTATACTTCTGGATGATCTGTTATGACATGATGCCAATTGTATAAGATCATAATTCTTATCTGTACACGAAAACTTTAAATCATTCGATCGGTCAAGCTTTGAATGGCCATTGTTCTTCTGTTGTTGATTTCTTCAAATTTCAATTCAAACTTTTTGTGTGATAATATACGATTATCTAGTAAAAAAATAAAATGCAAGACTTTGAATTACAGATAACGTTAGGTTCTTTAATTTTCTATTGGGATTTAATACACATTCATAAAATATTATAGATTTACTGCCTTTTTTCAGATAAGCACAAACATGTACAACTTCCTTATGCCCATTTAGAACTAAGTTTATAATTAATTGAATGGGCTAATAAGCTCAGGAATAATTGAGCATTGATTGAAAAATAAAGTTCGATAAACTATGAGCTTTGTTATATATCACCAACTCTCTGTCCGTTGGTATACAAAAACCATATAAAATAAAAAATTCCTGCACCCAACCAAATCTCGTAGGTGTTATTTGATTAGTCAATTTTTAATCTAATTTAATTTAATTTAATCCATGGATTTCAAAATTTCTGGATTAAAACTGCTGGTCTGGTTCCAGTGCCCATTTTAAAAATTTTCACAAGGGTGAGGGCTCATAATTCCCGGCTATTCTTGCGTCGACGATAAAATTATATTATCTATTTATTTTTCACGATATTTTAACAAAAATTTAAATTAAATAAATATTTAAATGCAATACAATTTTTTTTTTTTCGTAATTTTCGATTATCCTATGCGCAAATTTTATTTGGTGAATGAATCAAATTTCCAATCAATTAACTTGTAAAAAAAAAAAAAAATAAATCGTGGCGTATTATAACTTTAGAAGACGAGCAGATATTTTGTTTAGAAACTAAATGATCCATGAAAAATATTTTATGCGGTGTTTGAGTCATACTTGAGTGAATAATTATACGCCAATATGTTATCATGAATTTTTATTTTTTATTTTGTAGTTATTTAATTTAAAAAAATAATTAATTTAAATGTATGTATTTATTTAACTAGACAAGATAAAATAATTAAATATTACATTTTTATCTCGTATATATATGCTTATTAAAAATTATTTGCTACCGATAAAATGTATAAATTATGTATATTGATCTCTAATATTTTAATTATTAAATATATATATATATATATATATATATATATATATATACATAATATTAAAGGTCGAAGGTGTAAAGTTCTTAAATTTTCGATCATCAATCATTTTATTTTAACAGAATTGAGTATAATAATAAAATAACAATCCATCAATTAATTAATTTTAAATAAATAATAAAATATTTTTTTTAATAAATAAATATCAATTTACAAGTTAAATCCGCAATGTATTTTATTTTATGTATATTTTTTATTAATGAAAAATAAATAATAAATTGTATGTTTATTTATCATTATCTTAAAATATTTTAATAATCTTATTAAATTTGTTTATTGATTCGTTAATATTTTTAGGGTTTAGTATTACCCTAAAACTAAATTTGTTTTTGCTAATTCTTGTATATATACATATATAGTAGAGTATATAGTAGAGTATGTAATGGGTTAACAACTTAGATAGATTTGATAAACTGATACATTTATTTTAGTTTTTGTGGGCTGTATCACATTTCATACGATTGAATCAAGTTTCGATGTTTTCAATTATCATTATAAAGACGTATATACGTATATATATATATATATATATATATATATATATATATATATATATATATATATATATATATATATATATATATATATATAACAATGTCTAGACAATATTGGAATAAAAAATAGAAATAGCCATTAATTTGGCCAAATTGGTTATTATTTATACTAGATATTTTGTGGGCGATGTTTTATGTATACAATTTATATGATCGAAACTTATTTTGAAGTATGGCGCATGTTAGTCGGAAAGTGGAAGGTACCGCATAAACCATTTATACAAGGACGTAAAAAAATAATCCTGATTTGTATTTTATATAATATGTGAAGGTTTTATATTACATTTTGAATAAAATCATTTTCTTATTTATATTCATATCATCTATATGTGTACGAAATACTTTAAAATTAAGGTTATAAGAAAAATATTTCATATATACCCAACTAAATAAATTATTAGCAATTTCTTTGGAATCCATATACACACATACATATATACTCGTGTATATTGGAAATATTTTTATTTTTATCAATCACAATTCACATCATTCACACGTATTTTTCAATTTTCTTGTGGAAAATTTTGTTGAATGCGTGTTTGGAAATTCATTGGCCTTATAATACAAATTATGAAGGACAATAAAATGTTTGGGTTGTACCACCTTTTCATTTTATTGTTATATATGTGGGTTCATTCGTCTTCAACCACATCTCCATATAATATATATACACATTAAATTTAATCCATTTTCATATTTTAAACATGTATATTTATACATGTGTACACCATTTCTAGATGATTGATTATTTTTATACAAATATATACGTAGCACACTAAATAAATAAATAACAACATTGAAAATCTAAACAAGAAAATCATTCAAACATATAGTTTTTTTTTGCATATTCATAGTTGGTTTACAATACGATTGGTATTTTATTGTTTATTGAACGATGGATTGTTAGATATGTAGATACCTTTACATTTATTATATTTTCACTAAAAATGTAGGTTAATATTTGGTTATTGTTGTTAAAAAAAATTTCCTAAAGCGATTATCATGTAATTTAAAATTATATATTGTAAAGTAAAAAAGCTTGACACTGGTTTTATGTATTATTCTTATACCTAACCATTATACCAGATTGCGTTAAATCAAGTAACAAATCAAAATTAAATATATAGCCTAAAGATTTTTGTTTATACATACATATATACATAGATTTTTCACCTTCAAATTATTTATTTTAAATACATGTATTATATTATGTACATATACAATAGGGTATAAGGTTACACATAATCGCGTGACCACTTATCAACAAAAATATTGTATACATATATACAACAAAAATAAATAAAAATGAAAAATGATTACTAAACATAAAGTGAAAATCTAATGTGTGTAGTTTACGAACTAACGAAAATATTATGTACCAATTACATTTACAGGTGGTCTCAAAAGATTAGAAATTTGAAAACATAATATTTTGAAATTGATTAATTGAATGAAGTGAATTTTGATTATTATTTTTCTTGTAATTAATTACCAAAATTTCCTGGGTTGTTTTGCTATTTTTACCTATAGATTGTTACAAAAAATAAATTCTAAATTAACCCCATGAGGCAAGTATGAAGATGAATTCTGACCTCTTGGTCAACTTTTCTAAAATATTTTGTCATAAAATATGCTTTTGTGTATAAAATAGAATTATTAATAAATATTTTCATAGATTTTAAATCATATACACAATATATATATATATATATATATATATATATATATAATATATATATATATATATATATATATATATATATATATATATATATATATATATATATATATATATATATATATATATATAAAGTTTTAAAAATTTAATAAATATTAAAAAATAATTATAAATTTCATGACATATAAATAATATATAGACTATAAAATTCATAAATTCAATTTAAAATATAACCACGCGAATTAATTATACTAAAAAAAACATATTATATTGTTGTAACTATTTATTTATTTATGATTAATCTAACATAGACATCAAATATTATTTTTGCTATAATCACTAGACAATCTATATGTATGTACATATGTATGTAAATCAAAAATTTCATAAAATATAAATATTATATATGTATAGTACATACTAACGACAATGATAATAAATAATAAATTGCATAGTAGTAATAATAAAATTTGAAACTATAAAATTAATAATGAAAATTTAAATTAATATTTTTTTTTCAGTTTTCAGTATTTTACTACTTTGTTGATGATGGTGTTTAAAATTTTTATTTATGTAAAAAAATAAATATATGTATATAGTATACAATTTTAAAATTTTGTAAGTTCAAGAAATCATCTTCAGCATTGTTTGGTTTAGAATTAATTTTAATATATGTATTTGTAATTAAAAAATTAGAAAGAATGTGATGAATAATATGTTGTACACCTAGATTTAATATTTGCCATTTGCTTAATAGATCATAACATATTTAATAAAGAAATATTTCGGTTTATGTTACATATCGAGCGCGGCTTTCGGAAATAAATCCAGGAGGGACGATGTAGCTTATTTTAAAATGGAATTTGTTTATACAAAATTTGATAGACCATAGACCAAGATTGAAATTAAATTGTATTGTTTCATTAGATACGTCAAATTTGAAAACTTTAAAATATTTCTTTGTATACCGATGAAACTTTTCACAATCTTTTGAAGATTTTAGGAAAAATGAAAATTATCTAAAAATGATCAACTATTCAGCCTTGTCGATAAGCCGATTTTTTATTTATAATATTCTAGTTCAAAGTAAATTGTTCCACCCGGACATTTTACCACCTAGTTTCAGACAACTGAGTAAATATTATTGTTCCTTTTATTTTCAGACGAACAATATTTCGTTTTTGCCACTTATGGTAGAAATGATGAAAGGTTCTGCATGTAAATGAATCATGTATTTTCTAATGGGTTATACACTAATCAAATTGTATTCCAAACAACACTGAATATTTCCAGTTGGTCCACAAAATTTAGCAACACCAAAAAATTACTGCCAGTTTTCCGCTTTAATGACTTACGAGTGTTATTATACCCTGAAGTGTATGTCGAATATTTTGTGTCTACACACGGGCCATGACCATTTAAATCGTTATAAATATACATATGTCTCGAGTTTAAAATTTCATAAATTATTCAGTTCGAGTTTTATTTTTTTTATTTTGTGTCGAGAACGACAAGAATAAAATATATAAAATTTAATACTTCAACAAATGTATAATATTCAAATCCATCAAACCATAAACAAATTGTAATATATTCTAAATCACCACCGTTGTTGTAATTCAGAGTGTGTATGCTGCTGCTGCTGCTCGTGTTTTTGCTTCACAGAATAAAATATCACATCATAAATAAACCAAAAAAAAAAACAAAAAATGTATCTGTCATCAACATTCATCTAAATATAATATTAATTCTTTTTTATTTTGAAATATAATATTTCAAAAATATATAGAAATCTATTTTTTATTATTTAAATATATATATATATATATATATATATATATATATATACATATTTTCCAACATGTTTTTCAAGCCTAACCACCCCCTCCGAATTAAAAACCCTGCTGGTCACATAAAACACAAAACTATACATATATACATATATAATTTATTATATTTTATCGAACAAATTGTATATAAATATTAAATAAATAATAACAACAATAATAATAATAATACATACAGATATAAATAAATAAAATAAAAGGATTGGTGAAAACTCACGAATTTACATTTAAATCTAACAGCAACAAAAAATAAAAATGTTGCATGATATTTTTCATGATCACGTCATTCAAAATAATGTTTTTATTTTTCATTCTGTCTTTAATTTTTATGCTTTTTATATTCAATATCTATACACATAACTAGACATGATAGATGTAAAATGCAATATGAACAAATAAATTAAATTATCTCTATGCTTTTTATATACACATATACAACATTGTGGTTACATTTCAATTTGATTGTTGAATTGGAAGTGTAACATAAAATGTAAAAGTTTTACAATTAAATTACTGGTGAATATTGCGAAAAAATGAATATTTTAGTATTTTTTTTTTTTGATATTTTATAAAATCGTGCTTAATTTATTGGTATATACTATATAGTCAATAGTGGTGCCAAATCCTCAACAACATAACAATTTGTCTCACATTTAAAAATAAAACTTCAAACTCAAACTGTTCCATGTAAAATTAACAAGTTTTAGTAAAAGCTTTAGTGAAGCCGTGGAATCGTGTTAGGACCGAGCTTTAGACAAAAACTCTTTACATTAACCAAAACAAATTTATTGAGTTAAATACCATCCGAAATTCTAGTCACAATTTTTAAAATTTTGATTTAGACAAAAGCTTTCTTAAAAGATTTTTTAATGATTTGAAAAACATTATATTTTATTTTATAATCCTTAATTAGTTTCGGTTGTGCGAGCTTTTAAAAAGAACCCACACAAATTTATCATTCGAAGCATATATTAAAGTCGGTTAAACTTTATAATTTCAACAGAAGCTTTATTAGAGCTTTTATCGATGTGAAAGGATTATTCAGCTCGTACAGCTCATAATAATAATTTATAAATATTTCTTGACTGTTTTATTTAGTTCAAAAGAGCTTTAATCATTAAATGTAACTAATTATTTTTTTTATTATTTGGAACATTTGGTAGAATTTGGTGGTCAAATTAGTACTTACCAATAAATCTATAAATTTTGGATTTCATATTTGGCTGCATCCAAATATTTTTCTCAGCAGTTTTGAGACGACTCAATACTAAATATTTCATTTGAATAATTTTTAGTTAATTTGAAGAAGAAATCAACGTTCAACTTTATTATATTCTTGATTTCAAATGGATTTTGAACTAGAAATTGTATTTTCTAAACATAAACTCGTTCATTTCTCTCCTTAAAATATTTATTAAGTTTTTAACAATTTTTAGTTACATTTGATCTAATTTTTGAGTTCTACAAAATAATTTAAAAAATATATAAACATAAATATAAAAATAAATTTAAAGAGTTTCAAAATGTTAGCTTGCAATTTATTGAATTTGAAATGAGAATTTTCTAAATATAAAAACAAAGAATTTATAATTTTGAACCAGGAAATTTTCAAATGAATAAATGATGATGGAAGAATTTTTAAAGTGTTAAGTTTACAATTTTGAACATTAAATTTTTTAAATTTGTTTTTTTCAAATAGCAGAATTTATAAATTTCGTTCAAATTTAAAAAATTTCTCTTTTGAAATTCTATTCAATCTTTAAATATTTTGTTTGAGTTCTATGAAACAATTTTAAAGTTAAAATAATCAATGAAAATTTGCAAGTATTTTTGTTATGTCATCCTTAAATTGTAAAATTTTTAATTTCAGTGTCATGAAACAAAAATTATGACGTTGGCAGTTTGCTATGTTTGTATAGTATCACAATTTTCTCTTTTATCAATTTGGAAAATTGACGAACCTACAATACATTAGTATTTAGAAGTTTTAGTTAAATATTAACTCATTATTATAGAATTATTTTGAAATATGATTTATTTATTTTAAATCTATTGTTTCGTAAATTTTTGTATGAGTAGTTGCATTGAAATTTATTGTCTTATTCATAACTGTAAAGGCTGATAATTCTTAATTAAAAATAAGAAGTTAACCAATTTATATTCATATAATATAATTTAACTAAATAATTTATTCTTTTGTTGTTGAGTATTTCATTTTTATAACAAATACAGTTTAACGTAATACTCTATATGTATACATAAAATATATTTTAAATCTCAATTGCTTTTAAGATAACTCTTCTGTGTATATAGTCTGAATTTCCACAAACATTTTCTTATTTAATTTATTTTTATTGTTGATCTTATAATTTTTTTTAGTTATACTTTATATAACTGTATCTACAATTTTCATTTTTTTTTAAATATACATTAAGTAAATAGAAATATAGTATAGTTTTTAATGTATATAAAACGAAATCATACATACATATACAGTATACAATAAAAAATGATCACAATTTTCTCTCGTTTTAATAATAAAGGCAATTGTTGAAATTACAAATTTAAAATATACACAAATATGTATATACATATGATGATACACTAAAAAAATGTATTTTAAAAGAAAACAAATAAATTTAGCTTTTCTCAAATTTCATTTGTTTTGTTTCGTATAAAATGGTAAAAGAAAAACTATGTCTGTGTTCTCCTAAAGCTTCCTGATACAAATGTGTATAGATAGTATTTATTTTAAGGAAATAAATGGGAAAATTTTGCCTTTCGGTTTTTAGTCTTTTAAGAAACGATAAGGAAATGAAAATATTTAAAGAACGAATTTATAATCAATTTGTCCTTTTATGTTAATTTTTTTAAATTTTTTTTGTGTGGTTCTATATCTACTATATACCTACCTTAATTTATGTAAAATATTTTTTCTCAGGTTAGTAAGTAGTATTAATTACTGTTAGATAAACTTCATGGTTCAAAATGTTGTCTTATTTAAATTTTACATATGCATCTATTAATCGAACAAGGTTTCAACAATAATTTATGAATTTTAAGATTATAATATAATTTAGAAATATTAAGCTTTACTTGGACGATACTCGGAACAAAAAATTTAATTAATTCAAAACAAAAGAATAAGTTGATGATGCTCGAAATGTGATGATCGTTTTTATCCAACTTTTCCGTTGTGTTTCAAATATAATCCAAACAAAAGTTTTGAATAAAACAAAACCGAAAAAAAACAATTAAACACTGTACATAAAAAATAAAGTAACAACATAAAATAGTAAAAAACCTTCAGGGAAGTTTGTACTATATTTTTCTGCTCCTTAAGAAATTTTAAATAATGAAGAGTAAAAACTATATATGTTTTGTAAGAAAAACTGTCTAAAAGACGACGTTAATAAACAAGAAAAGGCTGAAATTGAAACCTAAATTAAAAACTGAAGTTAAATTTGCATGTTTAAAAAAAAAAAATTTCCTTTTTAGGTTTTGTTGGATATACATATATGTATGTACATAAGTGAGCAAATTAAAAATTTACACAAAATACAACATTCCCAATTTATGGAAAATCCCTCTGAGGAGGAACAAATAGAAAATTTATTATGTTAAAAAAAAAATCTGAAAATGACAAACAAAATATAAAATCTTAATTCGTTTCTCATCAAATATTTAATCTTAGTAAACTCAAATAAAGTCCAACTAAAAATAAAAAAATAAATTAAGAAACACAAACTTATTTGCAAATGAAAAAATAAACTTTGGGCCTATATATACATACATGTATATATTGTAAGGAAGTAAATAAGACAAACGGATGTTAAATTCTATTTGTTATACAATCAACCATTTCATATATACAATCCAATTACTCCATATCTTTATACTAAACAAATTTTTCTTTTACTTGGAAATTCGATAAAAAACCTATATAAGAAAAACTTAAATACTATGGAAGAAATAACATGAACAAAAAAAAAAGGTCTGCCAAATAATAATAAAAAAAAGAAAATTATTTACTTTATTATTATTATTTGATGGATGGAAAAACGGAAATTCCATATTCATACGTTAAAGACGAAAGGTCCTCCTATTGAATTTATTTTATTAAATTTTAAAATTTATTTAAGAACGCGCAGGTAGAATTTTTTTTTTGTAACTATTAATTCGAGAAGAATACGAAATTGATTAAATGGAACATTTTTGGGTAAAAAGCTTTTAAGGAGGTTATCTTAAAAACATAATATTTTAAATTAATTTTCTGTATATTCCTGTATACACATAATATGCAAAAGATTAAAATACATGTAGTATATATAATATTTTATGTATACATGATGGTTGGTTTTGGTATATACATATATAGGAAAGTTTTACCAGAGCATAAATATTCTTTGATAAAAATCTTATGAATGAACACAAAAAAAAAATCTAGAACGCACACAATAAATAAGTATATAACTTTATTCATAAATCACATAATTCAAAATTTTCCTTTTTTTCTTTTACCCATTGTGTTATCTATACTACTATGTATATATATAATATACAAAAAGTACGTTAAGTTAAAACTATTGTAGTTTATAGATAGATGATATATCCAAAACCAAAATATGATAAAGAAAGCTCGTTTTCTATGTTTAGATGAAAGTCTGGCATAAATAGGGGATTTAGATTGCAGGAGCGCAAAAAAAAAAATTGAAAAAAATAAAAATAATAATAACATTTTAACCGCATCTTGTAAATGTACAATAATTTTAACACATTCGGTTAAACACAAATCTCTATATAATAGAAATAGATTAAAAATCCAGATTAAAATTAATCAAAAATAAGGAGGGAAAAATTGAATTTTATGAGCTTTCATTACCAAACACATCATCTTATTTCCAGTATATAACTCTTATATATACATATATATATATATATAAACATATATATATATATATATATATATATATATATATATATATATATATATATATATATATATATATATATATATATATATACATATATTTTGTTAATTAACTTCAGAAAAAAATTATAATAATAACATTTGAAAAGGGTTTGAAATTTATTTAAACGTCTTATTGTCGTATCTTATATAATATAATGTATATAAAATGTATAGTAATAAACTTACCTCCAGCTGGTGAAACAACATAAAAAAGATGGGCTAAAATAATGGCCCTCAATGGGACCACAAGCTTCATGACTGCTAAAGTTTTTTATTTTTATAATAAAATATAATAGTAAAATGGCCTAATTGACACCTGGCCATTCGAATTTTATATTTACAATAATATTTTGCAATATTTCTAGTTTTTTAAATTAAATATTATTTTATATATCTATATGTATGTATGTATGTGTGTATGGATGTATTTTTGTAAAAAGTGTTATTTAAAAATATTTCTATATTTATAATATTATTTTCCTAAATTATTTTCACTATATTTAAATTAAAATCACTATAATACATATTTAAATTACTATTATTATTACTATATATATATGATATATATATATATATATATATATAGGTATGAATCACGATAATTTTCTTGCCACACAACACAACATTAATTTAATTTTCTTCATTTTTTTTTTAGGTTTTCGTCTTCATATTTTGTTTTCCAATCATTACTATTTTGAGTTGAAGTTTTAATTTTTGTATTTTTTATTTAACAAAATATTATTTTATTATTTATTTATATTTCTTTAAAAAAAAAACTAAATAAAAACTCAGAGTAAAAAAAAAGTAAAAACGAAATGTTGAAAACGATGAAAGCTTTTATCATCTCATTTTGGCTTACCTGGAAGAGAAGAACAAAAATAAAAAAGAAAAATTAGTTTTGTGGTTATGATTAGGTTTTATATATAAACACATATATATATATATATATATATATATATATATATATATATATATATATATATATATATATATATATATATATATATATATATATATATATATATATATATATATATATATATATATATATATATATATATATAAATATACATTTATTTTCACTATACTTAAAGGAAATTATGAATTTGGCTATATTCCAAACCTTAAAATAAAAAAAATATTTTTTTTGATACATATTCTATGTTTATGTATATAACAGAATATAAACATGCTAACATGAATTTGGCAAAATTTATTTTAGGATTATATAAAAATTATTATTGTCAGCAAAGTACAATTTTTTTTTTTGCTTTTTCAGATGGATAACAATAAAATCCTTTGAAAAGCAATTTATCATCAAGAAATTATTATCGTTTTCTTAAACGAAAAAATAAATAAAATAAAATGCTGTGACAGTTGGTAAACTTTGTAATGCAAACGACTGTGTTGATAATACGGTTTTCACCAAATTGGTGACCAACAATAATCAAGTTAACACACAGTCTGTCGCAAGGTATGTATTGGAAAAATTATTGTTTTATACCAATAAATAGTGCTCACACATTTTGTTAACAGACCACCCCCATTAAAATGTAAATCTACGGTTACTCTACGGTTTACTTACTATTACTCTAAAAAAAATTAGGGAGTTTTTATTTTTAATAACCAAACAAAAGTTATTATTATGTTTTTGCTATTTAAGTTATTATTGCATGATGTCTTAAAGATATCAAATTAATAGATGTGTTGGCAAAGGTTGTTGTTAAAAATGTAAAAAATTCGTCATATATGATGGCAATAATGAAATGAAAACAACGCCCTAATTTTTATTTTCATCCAACACTACAGGCACACAGTATATGTATATTCGTTTTATACTAAATTCAAGTTCAAAATTCTAACTGCAATGTTTAAATTTGGTATAAATTGAAATCAAATTCCATTTTTGTTGAAATTTTTTTCGCTTGTCATCAAAATATTTAAAAATAGAAGATTATTAACGAATGTACTAGAAAATTAAAAAGGATTAGTGTAGTAATTTGCACACGGAATTTCTAACCTCTAAAACTTAACCAAATGCAGGCTTAATTTCAAACAAATGGGTTAATTTGGTTTAAATTTAGTGTGCGCGCGCGATATCTTGATAAAATGTACATTTATTTATATCTCTGTCATGTTTAGTCATCAGTTGTCAACGCAAAAGTATATTTTTATGTGAGATGGATAACAATAAATTCTTTTGAAATGTAATTTATCATCAAGATTTTGTTGTACAGCCACATACAAAAAAAAATAAAAAAACCACGAGCAGAATATTATATGAACAGTGTGGAAAATAGAAATATTTGCATCACTATATTATTACACATTTATGTATAGGTATAAAAATTGTCGTTCAAATTAAGCTCATCACTTATTTATTAGTAGAAATAATCATTTTCATTTCCTTTATTTTTTTTTTTACGTTGTGTCAAATTTTGAAATAACAAAATTATCATTTTCTTTGTCATTCTGTATTATTTATTTAAACTGTGATAAAGGTAAATATATATATAAAATAATAATATTTAAGTAATGTTGTCCTCAAAAATTTTCCGCTACGTCAACTTGATAAGTAGGAAAAATAATAAATTCCGTAATAAGTTTTGTGTTTCGTTTTATTTTGTTCTAAATTTTTCATTTCATTATTTACATGAATTTACATTTTCCTAATTTTATTTTATTATGTGTGTGTGTGTGTGTGTAGTATATAAGATAATTCAAGTTGATGAAAATAAGCAAAACATTTTTTTATTTTTTTTAGTATTGTTTCAATTTTCCCATGATTGTCATTATGATATATAATAATATCTATATGACATTATTTTTGATTTGGTTACTCAAGATGGCCCATGGTGCGCAATTATGCGTTAAATATATACAAAAAAGGTAAACATTTTCCAAATGAAACTAGTTAATTTCCATTTTAACGAGTGAGAGAGAGAGAGAGAAAAGCCCATCAACCCATTTCAAAAGTTGTATTTAAAATTAAACGAATACATACTTTCATATCCTTGTTTGTATTTATAGATATTTATATAAAATAAGGTTACTGAACATAATAATATATAGACTAGTTTTTAAACTATATACATACATATACATAAATATATGACACAGAAAATCTGGAAAATGACGATGGTGACGTTTTGAGAAGAGTAATATTATAAAATAAATTTTCATTATTTCAATTTTGTTAAGTTGATATCCTTAGGGAAATGACATTTTTTTTAGAATGAAGACAGAAATAAAATCACAAATATAGAAAATATGGAAGACAAGTTTTTCCTTATACATACATAGATACACATATAAGCTTTTACCAGTCGTTCGTTATAGTCCGAATCATTAATCATAAAAAAAAAGCTAGAGAATGATATTTGATATATCTCTACATATGATTTTATTAGTTTTATGTATAATTAAAAACATAAAATATGCTAATGAAAATAGTAGTTAGTAAACAAAAAAATATTACATAATCATGTATATGAGCAAATGTATATAGTAATGATAATAAATTGGTTTACTAAAAAAAATATATACAATTTATACGCACTGATTTGATTAACAACGATAATGGGAATGAAATAAAATAAAATTTCTCAACCAAATAATAATAATAATAATAATAAAAATGTTAACAACAAAAACCACTTTAAAATTTTATTTTTAATATTTCAATAAATATATAAATAAACCGAATTTCAAAATTTGTTTTAATATAATTTCAATATGTATGTTATGTATACGAATAAATTACTTTTTAAATTAAAAATTATAAATGGGCGTGGAGAAAAATATTATTATTGTATATAATAAATTTGTGGCCGCTTACGGCTATTTTTGAGCCAGTCTTATTTAAACATTTTTTTTTGCTTTCACAGAACAAACAACAGTGGCATTTGCTAAATTTCGACGAATAAAAAAATTCCTTAAGGAATGAAAAGCTTTCAAGTTTAATATTATTTTCCCATGATAAATGGTTTCCCTTTGAATAGAAAACCTAAATTTTAATTTCAATTATATACATAAATATTATGCATCATTATATGATTTATGCTTTGCTTAACAGAAAACCTCATAAAAAATCAGTTTTCTATCAAGGTGACCTTTTTCTCGTAAGTTAATGGCTTGCTCTCATACCGATTCTTTTATATTTTTAAAAATTATGATAAACCTTATACAGCAATTATTTTTAACATTTCAAAATAGTTAACCTGAAAGCTTTTTGTACAACTTCTAAAATAATATTATTAACCAGGTGATTCAGCTGTGCTTTGACGCTACCCCTAAGTTTAAAGTTATCTTAACCTTCTTTAAAATGTATATACATTACAAATTAATATTCCGGTTCTTAAAAGACCTTTAAATGTGTTTTACAGATAACACGCAGAATATTAGAAACCAACAACACATAACACATCAATTAATATATCGGCCAAATTTCCATCGAGGGGCCACAATTAGTTTATTACTAAATATTTATTTAAAACTACTAATTCTGAAAAGTTGTAACAGACAAAATGACCGGTTTTGAACCGATAAATATATGAAAAAATTCAGTCTTCTGTAAAAAATGCTGTACTAGGGAATTATTTTACTAATCCACCAAATTTTCTTACAACTTTTCATCGTCTCTTTTACGACGCCCACATAAGATTTCATTTTTACATTACAAATTGGTTTGCTAACATTCGAATTAATTATTTTTTATTAATAATTATTAATTCCTAATTAAATTGTCAATTTTCGATTGGAAATAGCAAAATAGCACCTCTAGTAATTAACAGCAGCATATGTTAGAATGGACATAATTTACCACCAGCGCTCATGGTACGTGTAAAAAATGGTATAGAGGAAATTTTTAAAGTGAAACGAAAATAATTAAAAAATTTAATTAATACACGGCCTCAATAGCTATGGCTGAACTTCATTTTGTAGTTGTACGCGGTTTACCTGGCTAAATGGAAATTGTCCTTTTAGAATATATGTATATCTCTCTATTAAATCTGTACATATTTTTCACAGCATATTTACCGATAAAGCTAAATGTTGACATTTCGAAAAATTTCAGTTGTTTTGTTGTGCATCTTTTTATCGCATTTGTAATAAACTGTGTATAAACTATAGGGCTATTAAATATATTTGTGTTAATTGTAACCAAATCAATTAATTGAATAATAATTTTTCAGACAGTTCAAGAGAGGCAATTTAGTTAGGTAAAGTAAGGAATAATAAATAATATCTGTAATTGATATTATAATATTATACACTTTCAAAATTTGAGATTAATTTAACGCCGTGTCAATCAATCCTTTAAAAATTAATACATAAAATATTAACAAATTGCTAGTTAAAAAACAGATAATTTCCTCAATAATAATAATTTTAATCAATTTCACGAAAATTATGATCGTTACCGAGGTTAGATGTTATACATCATTGGCAACCACTGAAAAACTCGCTCATCGATTTTATATATAATTTAATTTTAGAAGTTCTACAGAAAAATTTAAAAATTTTTTTAAATTAAATAATTTTAAAATTATAAAAATGTTGAGTTTAATTTATTTACATATGTACATTGTACATACATATATGTATGCATTACATAAATTAGAATCAAAACTAATAATTTGGAATTCTGAATCTTGAGTTTAAATATTAATAAATGTTGATACAAGAATTTTCATAGTTTGAAATCTAAAATTTATAAATTTTAATTGAAATATAATGTAAAGAACTTTATGAACATAGATTTTTCATTTAGTTGGAATTAAAACTTCTTGATTTATACAAGTTTCATTTTAGTATTAATTAATTTTTTAATTCGTAGTCCCAAGGAATTAATCAACAAATTTTGTATTTAAAAATATAAATCTGAGAATTAAAATATTTTGTTTTTTCAGAACTAAGCCATTTAGAGTTTTTAAAGTGTGTTGAATGAAGACTTTATAAATTGAATATTTCGAATCTAAAATGTATACTATTTTTATTTTTACAACTACATATACTTATAAATTGGAATTTATATTTTTAACTCTCGGATTATTAGAATTTAAATAATTATACAAAAATTTTGGAACAAAAAATAAAAGTATAGCTGAAGCTCATTCGAAATTTAGTATTGTGAACAATGTGGTCAGTATGAAGTTTACGTATAAACTGTAATCGTTGGTTAATTGTGAACAGTTTTAGTGACCTGTAAGATTATTGAACGCCTTCCATATTTTAAATATTTTTTATTATGATTTTATTTGACTTCCTGTAGCTTTGAGAATTTTGAATTATTTGACAAATTATAGTGAAAGCTTTTTATGTATTAGGTATTTTATACGATCATAATTGACAGAAGCTTTAATATTTAAAAACATCCGAATATTAGATATCATAAATATTTCAAAGTGTTAATAATTATTATTATCCGCAACACCAAAACGGCGAAAATTATATTACTAACCTTAAACATTTTTCTACTTTGAAAAAAATTCTAAAAAAGTTTTTAATTTCCCATTATACCGCTGTGCTACTTCATTAACGCAATAAACTAAAAAATTATTGCCTTAATTAACCACCAAAAAAAAAAACATTTTTGTTTTTTTGTTTTTTAGAAAATTAGATTTTCAAGTCATTAAAAATTGTTAAAAGATATAAAAAATAAAAAAATTATAAGAAAATCATCTTGAACACAATAAATTTAATATAAGAAAAAAGTGTTTTCATTCATGGTACACTCATTAAATATTTTTGATGTTGTTGTTGTTGTTGTTGTCTAACAAAACATGAAAAACAAAGAAAACAAAATTTTTATTATTTTCACTTTCATTTTCACTGTGCTCTAGCTACATATATACATACATACATAATGTACATATATATACTGAGTAGGAGATTTAAACTTATTTTTATAACTAACTTTGTACACCGAGTAACCTAAACACTAAAACCAACGAACCATAAAAAAATTTGAATTTTTTTTTTTTTTTGGTTTACGAGATGACAATTTTATTTTTTTATACAGCCATGGCTCAGCTAATGAGGCTGGGCAATGTAATAGGATATATTCTTGCAGAGAGGTGCATTTTTTCTTAAAATGGAATAAATATTTTATATATAATTGAATACTTTTATACTAAAAGATTTCACGGCATACATGTATATAAATGTTCAGTGATGTGTTTACCGGCTAATATAAAACATCTAAATATTATTATCAATGCATCATTCCATTTATTTTAAATGTTAAATGAGCTATGTAATATATTTTATATACGCTATGAAATTTCATCGGAAAATTTCATTGGAATGAAAACAATTTTTTTTTATGTTGAATATATAAATTAGAATTTCGATACTAGTTCGAATTTTGTTTTTTTTTTTCTTGTATTATTTGTTTACTAGGAAAATTTATATTTAGCCCAGATATGTTGTTGAGTTTAGAAAGAACATATTTCCTGGAAGGATATACATATTATAACCTTTATATTGCATATATTAAATATATAATAAAAAATCAGCTATACAATTTGTAAAAATATGTAATTTGATTATGGTTTGGTTTAGAGTATAGGGACTACTCTATATAGAATACGATAAAAGCACTAAACAATTGTGAGATTTTATATACAAATTAAACACTATTTCAAATTCAAAGCATTTTCCCTTAACTATATGTACTCGTAAAACATGCATATTTTACACAAGAACCCAAACAAAGCTCTTTTGTATACCCATTACACTGATATATAGAAAACTGCATTTAAAATTGAATTATTTATATATAAATAAACCAAATATTTTGAGTTTAATTTGGGAATAAGGGAAATATGAAAATATTACAAATCTGTTCACATCAGTATGATTGTATAGAGGTATATACATCTATCTATAAGTATATATATATGTATATAGAGAGAGAGAAGAGTCTCAAATGAAGAATTAGTGTCAATGTATTTTACTTAAATCATAAAACCCACCATATACCCAGAGTCAAGACTCAAGAGAAAATTTATTTTTTATTTCTATATGGTTTTTATTTACCTTCCATCCATTTTAAATATTCAATCTTTAAATAGCACACCAAAAAATGAATGAAAATGTATACAATTTTATACATCATTTTTAATGATTTCAACTTAAATTTAATTTAAAATAAAATAAAACAAATATAGTTAAAACGATAAAAGCTTTGAAATGTATATATATGTATGGATGTATAATCATAAAAAAGCACAATAAATAATTTTCATGTTTCTTTGTTTTTATTTTTTCGAAAGATTCATCATACATTTTGTTTTACTCTCGCTTCATTATATTTTGCATTAATATGATTAATATTTAGATAATTTATATATAGATTATATATATATATGTATATAAGCCTTTAATTTATTGATTTTTCTATAGTGACATACTTTTTAGTGCATCCTGCTTAATGTTTCTCGTATTTCAGGATTTCTTTGTATGTGAATTTTCTTCGATTGTATATGTATACATATATAAATATATGTTATGTGTATTGTGTTATGTTTTATTATGATGATGATGATGGTTTAGAAGTAAAAGATATAAAAGTAGAATAAATGCATAAATGAATTAGTTTTACTTTAAAATCGAAAAAGTCATTTTTAATTACGTTCAAAAAATAAAAAGTCAAATTAGATATGAATAACTTTAGTATTCTTTATAAATTAAAATAAATATGTATATTTCAGCGGAATGGAATTTAAATTATTGATCAAATTTTGAACCAAATTTGGTCTTTCCACTCTCAATTTTTTGAAATTAAAGAGAGAAAATTTTGACCACGTAGTGTTATAGAGCCATGATGAGGGCGGGGTATCTTTCTAAATTGCATCAAACAAGAAAAGTCCCTGATTTTCTAGAGTTTTTAAAATTTGTGAAAATTTTATTTACTATATGCGGGTTTCCAATACGAACATCGGTACAAATACATTTAGAATATGGACTTTTAATTTTTATAGTGTTTATTACAGAATTATAGTTTTCAAATTTATAATTGAAAATATCTGTTAAGAATTTAAAATTTTAATAATTGCAGACTTTCGATTTTACAATTTTTAAATGAGAATTTCGAATGGAAATTATTTGATAAATAATTATAAATTATTGGTACTTTTTATATAAAATTAATGTAGTTGTAAAAACATAAAATGAAGAACCTAGAATTTAGCTGTTAAAATATTGAAACTCAAATTTTTAGATATTTGTATTTATTTCTTAAATATTTAATTTAATTATTGTATTTAACTTTTAAATTTAGAAACTATAATTTCTACAACACAATCTTATCAAATTTTAAAAATTCGAATTCAGATTATTAGAAATTGACATTTTTAGAATTTTAATTTTGAAAACTTGGAAACGAGATCTGAGGTCAAAACTTCTAGAATGTTTAGAATAAATATTGAAAATATGATTCTGAAATTAAATAATATTAAATTTAAAAAAAAAAAAGACTAAATTGGAAGTCAAATCGTAATCAGTGTTTTTAAATACCAGGTTAGCTTCCATAATAAAATTATGTCACATAAGCTCAATTAGCCTAGCTTATTATGATATTTCTTTTAATATCTTAGTTTATTTTTATTGCGTGCCGCAAGCGAATTCCAGCTACATACATTCATACCACAACACACACTATATTAAGTACATAAAAATCAGAAAAATTTATTAAATTGAGTTTTAAAAATGATTAGTATATGCCAATATTGGAACAATATTTTTGACTTGAATTTGAATATTTTATAATTCATAATATGTATACCTCATCGATATAGTCAAATTAAAACAATTTGAAGGAACGGTTTTAATCAAATTTAATATCAAGTTCAATGATATATAAACCATTTATGATATATAATTTTTTTTTGGACGGTTTTAAGGTAAATCCTGCTAAATAATTACTCTTCTGTGAATTGGTTTCGTTTTACTACAAAGGTCTTAATTTTTGCCAATTTTGCAACTATTTTTCAGTATAAATTTATAAACTGTTATTGTACATTGTATATGCAGAAATAAAAAAGTATATATAATGTACACAAAATAATTCAATTGAAAAACTATGCGCTTTTAGTAATTGGACGTGAATGTTGAAAAATAATAAAATTCTAAAGTTTTATATTATATGTAAATAAAAATGAATATGACATCCAATTAGTATGGAAATTAGATTTTTTTTTCTATGATTTTAATTAGCGTAAAATAAAACATCAGGAAAGAGATGATGTCAAATAAATGGGATAAAAAGCACTCTTCAATATTTATATATATATATTTGTATAAACAAATTTTGCTATCATAATGTCACAATAAAATCAATATATATACGAGTATATAAATAATTATAACATGAAGCTCTATAGAGAAAACTTAACAAACAATAAAATTTCTCTAATTAAAATTTTAAATTATTTCTGTCAGAAAAATACCAATTTAAAATAACAAACTAAGACGAATCAATTGAAAAAACCATTAAAAACAAGACTTAAAATTTGAAAAGAAAAACGAAAATTTTGGTTGGTCTATCAGCTTTACCCTTTTTTATTTTATTTTATTAAAAAGAGCTTTTCATAATTAATAAATTTATGAAAAACTTTTATTGGAAATATTCCAAAGATGCTGGTGTTTAACGTTTATATATTTATAAAATTATGTAATTTACAATTATGTTCATAAATATTTGAATATAATGTGAGATTCGATGAAATATTTTTTCCAATTTTTTTTTTTAAATAAAAAAGGATAAAATTTCCCAAAGCTAGAATAAAAATGAAATTGAGTTCAAGTGCTGTTTTTAAAAACGAACTTGTATATTATATACAAATATATAAATATATTATGTTTCTCCGCCAAGACTGTATTAAACTTAAAATGTATACAAAAAAAAAACTAAAATAAAAGGATGTGACTGCAGGAAAAACAGTTGTTGTGTGTGGTTTATAAAAATTATTATTATTCTTGTGTTGTCCTGGGTGCAAAATTTTAATGAGATGAGTTTACAAAAAAAAAGAAGAAGAAAAACGCTTTCAATTAATTTAAACACACATCTAGCAATGGGACTTAAGAATAATATATGTATATTCTTTTAACTTTTACTTGAGAAAATTGAGTGTTTTCAACTTAGGTACCATTTTGGGGTTAGTTTATACAATATAGAAAATTATAGTTGGTTATTTATTTAATAAAACATTTGTAAATATTGGTTTTGTTTGAGAGAGTACATAATTTACGTTAAAAATATATTACGACTTATGTTCACACAATAGAAACAAAATTGTTTTTCCGTTATAATACGAAAAACTATATAACGATCTATAAAACAATTGAAGATAAGAAGAAACTTGTCTTTTGTGTTTATATTATATAGTTTTTTGATTTATTGATAAAATAAAAAGAATATAAGGAAATTACTATATAAAATGTACTTAGTTTCTTCCCCATTGTTTTATTCCCAATCAATATATGTATGTACATTTATACATATATATATATATATATAGTTTTATCTTTAAAATCCATGAAGCGAACGAATCCTAACAATAACAAAATATATCCAATTATTCATATAATAATAAAACTTTTTAAAGTGTTAAGTTGTTCTGGCAAATTATCAAAAAAAAAAAAAACTTATATTCTTGACAATTAATTACAAAAATATAATCGACAAAATAATTGTGAATTATATATATTATATATAATTTTATTGAAGAAAGTTTAATTCCGATCATGAAAAATACTTGTAAAGTTTAGCGCGCGGAATTATATATTTTTTTATTTTTATATTTTTAAATTGCTATGTCTCATGCAATGTCGGTTTATTAAAATAAATAAAACAAAAAACTTTATTCTTGTTTTAACACTAAATTGATTTTAACTTTAATCATTTAGTATAATAAAAATTTATTTAGTTTGATTAAATAGCCCCGAGAAATTAATTTCTTAATATTTTATTTTCATTGCACTCAAAAATAATGAACACTTCTTTAAAATACAGAACAAAACAAGAAAGGTAAGATACTGTAAAAAACGATTTCATTTAATTTTCTATAACAAATCCTGTAAAAGATATATAAATGAAGTTTTTAGTATGTTAAGCATTTATTGAACTTTCTATTTAATTCGTTTACAAAAGTTTACAAAGGGATAGCCAGTGTTTATTTCCTACTAAAAATCTTATTATTTGAGCTTTGTGTATGTTTCTATAAAATGTTTCTCTCAAAAAAAGAACAGCTTCTGGAATAATCCCAAATAGTTCTAATAACCTTTATTTTCAGACGAACTTTCGACAAATATCTGCCACGTTTAGGTTATTACAAATCATTTAGATAAATTATAAGATTTTTAAAGAAATCACAATAACAAAAATTAGCTTATATACGTTTGAACTCTCAATATCACGTCTGAAATTGCTTTGCATTATCCAAAAACGGTTTCACTAAATTTTTGTGAAGAAATGGACTAAGTGATATTTTGAAGGTCATTTTATTAAGGATAGTATTTCATCGGAGATTTTGTTAAAACTCAATATTTTTTGGTTTTTCATTAATTTTTATGAGCTTTTTGACAAATCTGGTACTTAAAAGCCCGACGTACTATGTATAAGCCCGGACATCAATTTGCTTTTCTAACAAATTCTGTTAAAGTTTTAAATGAGCTAATAATCAGTGATTATTTCTACAAACAGCGAATAGTCTCAAAAGCTTACTATTTAAGCTCTGTACTTATCTCTATAAAGAAAACTATACTTATTATTTAAGACGAACTTTCGAAAAAATCTGAAGAATTAACGGTACTACATTCACAAGTGAGTTAGATTAATAATGACTGTAACTATTGACCAAATCACGATAGTAAAAATAATCTTACATGTATGATAAAAGCACATCTAAAAGAGTTTCGCCATATTTTAAACGTTATCAATAAACCTGTGTACCAAAATGACTTTTTCAGACAAATTCTTAACTCAGAAAGGACTGAACATGAAAATTGTATTAAAAAATTAAATTATTATTAATCAACTGTTCATTACCATACGTATTGATTTTGATAAAGAGATATGAGTGCTGATAAGATAATTCAGATAAGAATTCAGAATACCAACCATTTCCATTTGTTCCAGTAGATTTCTGTAAATTTTTTAAATGGTAGATTTCGAATGTATCATTCTAGTTTACAAAATTTTACATAAAATGATGAAAATTAGAATAACGAATTAGTTTCAAATTATTAAAATACTGACCGTAAATGAAAGGGCTACTCGTTTCCATTTACCTAAGATAGCTATTTGCACAAAATCTCTCAAAATATTTTTATTTTTCATCGGTTTACAACTATTTAACAATATTGGTGGTATATGGAAATGTATGCGAATTGGTGTATTCAAAACGAGTTCGTTTACAACTCACTATTTATTATATAATTGATTGATATAAATAGATGTTTAAATTATCTTTCTACACCATCTATTTTAATTTTTCTAAATGAAATATGTTGAAAAGAAAAGTCTATTAAAATTTAAAATAATAAATAGAAATAATAAAATTGGTGGGCGAAAATAGCTTTCATCAAAAAGCTAAGTAATATTTTGAAGTTTCTATTATAAGAATTTTGGTGGAGTTTTAATAACACTTTCTTTCCCAACTATTTGTTTTAAATTACCGATTAGTTAAGAGCTTTTTGATATTTCTGATAGCTCTAAGCCCAAAGTGGTTATTATTTGAGAATCAATAGATTTACTAATATTCAATTAAATTATTAATTAATTTTATTATTTTACTTTACTATTTTTCAATTCAATTCGGCAAACTTTGTACTTGTGTCTATAAAGACATTCTATTCATAGCTTCTGGAATAGTTCCAACAATGGGCAATGCACAATTAAATGCTATTTTATTAGGGATAGTATTTCGGCGAAGGTTTTTAAAAAAATTTAATATAATTTGATTTTCCATTAATTTAAATCAGTTTGATTTAAATCAACGATTATTTATGAGCCTTCTGACATTTCAGGTATCTCTAAGTAATACACTTGATTTCATAAGGTTTTCTCGCAAATTTTGGTAAACTTATTAATGAACTTTCGGCTATTTTAAGCGGTTATTGAACCTTTTTCTAAATTCAAATACAAAAATTCACAAAACACAGGCAATGTTATGTACTAAAAGCATAAGGATTGTTAAAAATATTCATTAATTGAGAAGCAATCGATTTTTTTATTACTCAATAATGTTTTTTATTTTTAAATTGAATGCAGCAAGCTTTGATCATTCTTCTATTAGGCTCTGTTAAGAGCTTCTGTAATATGTAGTCCCAAATAGTTTTAATAACCTAGCTTCAGACAAGCCGTTTTAACAAATTTACAATTTTAACAATACTTATTTTACAATAATTTTTCTTAAAAGCTTAATAAGTTTTATCTCATTTGAATTACTTTCAATACAATTACCAGAAAAAAATTTTGCAAAGCTTTTTAGAAAAAATCAACTAACTGTTTTTTTCGTAATTTAAGTCAATTTGATTTATATCACCGATTATTACATATGAGCTTTTTGTAATTTATGTTTTCAAATAATTTTTTTAACAAATTGTTCATAAAATTCTAACTGAACTTTGCGTTATTTTAATCAAATTTTCAACTTAATATTTGTAAAACATCTCACACGTGATTCTGTTCAAGTGAAAGCTTAAAATTTCTGAAAGTTTATTACATTTATCTAAAAAACAAATAATAAGATTTGTGATTAATTCACAATACTCATAGTTTTTGGAATATTTCCAAATAGTATTAATAACCTTATTTTTTAGAACAACTTTCCAGTTTAGGAAATTACAAATTATTTTAACAACAAAATTGGCTTTACTATTTGTTTTAAAAATACTCAGAAATTTAAATTCAATATATTCGAATGAATGGGATGTTGACATAATACACCAGTAGTACGAGTTTTATTAAAAACAAAGCTTTTTCGATTTGCTCAACTACATAATGAGGGAGTTGGCAGCTAATCAAAAATTTGATACATATTGCCATATGGCTAAACTTTAAGACAAATCTCTGGATTATTGAATACAAATTTTAAAACAACTATTTTCAAAAAAATTCATTTAAAATTTATCTGTTTACTGATATTATAATAATGACATTTAATCCAACTTTCCATTTTACAAGTTTCACATAGTAATTTGGCAGTTTTTTGGAAAGAATATGTGAGATATTGTGTTGTTCAAAAAATGTTAACAACTCTGCGGAGATTTATTAAATCTATAAAGTAAATGCAAATTACAGAAGTTTGCTCCAAAAACCAATTCCTGGAAAATGTTGGATTTAAAACAAAAAAAGGAAGCACCAAAAATTCTTTAATGTTAGTCTCCATGTTAGTCAATTGAAAGACGGACTCTGTAGGTGTGTACAAAAAAGTTTAGATTTCTAGGGACAATAAATCCAATAGTGATCGGTCTCTAATAAATATATGTATGTATTGGTATATATTGTAATGAAATGCAATTGCAATTACTCTTTACTATATGTTCTCTAATAAGAATACTCCTATAGATCAGCCAATCCAAAAATTAAATATTTTCAACTTGCCGGCTTTCTTGAAATTTACGATTAATATAAATTTATTTTGTGAAACTATTCCAATGTACAAAACTAATAAACTTTACAAAACAGTAATGTGAGTAATGAGTTTAGTGAATTTTCCAAATCTAGCAGGTTTAGAATTGTAACGAATTTTTAAATATTTGAAATTTACTTATATACAATCTTACAAAAAAATCAGCCAATCTGTCACCATTCTCCGCAGTCAAAATGAAACTTAACAAAATAAAAGTTACTCTTCGAATTTTAGATTTGTAAAATTTGTAAATTTTTATTTGGTAAAACCAGAACATTTCTGATTTACGATATTACATAGAAATTTAAATGATGTTTAAGAGAAGAGTTTGGGTTAAAAATAAATTTTACAAGTTCTTTCAAATTTTAAAAATTATTCGATGGGTTTGAATTTCAAAAATTTTGTGAATTGCAAGAGTTTACCTTCAATTATACAAACTATAAATGTGCTACGGATATCCATTCAGTATAGAAATTTATGTTGTTCAACATGTTAAACTAAACGTACCAGAAGCAGATTTGTCAACGATGAAAATTGAAAAGTTGTACGATTACCTCTTTCCGAGTGATGGGATTTGGTTTGCAAAATATTTGCTTAGCAAACCGAGTCGCAATAAAAAATTGTTCAATTTAAAGTATTATTTAAAATTGGTTTTTGCAAATGAAAATTAGAATAAAATTGATGAAATATTTTTCGTTTTTGCCTAAATGCCACACCCTCTGAAGACAAAACGCAGACCCGATTTACATACCGGGAAGTATATACGTCATTGAAGTAATTGGAACAACTAATCAAACCAATATTTTTATAATCAAATAAATTAATTCCATCGCTAAATTTAAATCAATAATTTTATCGAAAATGTCTAGCTTGTTGAATATATAGCATAGGAAATAAATGTTAAAATTTGATTTGCTAAATGTCAACACTAATAAAAATAGCTAAATATTTTCTTGCGCGCATGCTGTGAACGTGAACATGTTAAAGAAAAATATAATTAATAGAATATTTATTTAATAGATGACAAGCTTTATTTATTTATTTTTATCTATATTTATAGAGAGAGACAAGTCTAACACTAAACTAATCACTATAATCATCTTCTATTATTTTGTATTGAATTGTCATATTTTCCAATATTATTATTAATTTTTTTTTTTAAATCTTAGATAAGAATAAATACGAGAAAGTCGTTAAGTGGTATATCGAGTACATAGATATTTTATACAAGAAGGACGATGCAATTTGTTGTTGTTGTTGTCATAGTATTTTATTCTTTGAATAAATCAAGATTAATATTTTGAATAGAGGTAAAAAGGACTTAATGATATCTCGTTTAAGATGATAAATCATTATGTGTTTTTATGTTGATTTCAGTCGTGCGTATATATGCGGGGCGGGAAGTTTTTTTTTCTTGTATATACATATTATACAAGTTTATACATATATGTGTAGACACATTAGAAAATCAATTATATTTTATTGATGTGTATACGACTTTACTAATTAATAACGAATTACGAAAAGAAATATATTTCCATAATATATCAAAAAAATAACAAAATTTAATCGATATATTTTAGGGATATTTTCTAGGATTATTCATGGCGTGCAGTAATATCAATAAAATTGGCTGATAAGGGTTTCAACGTTTAATTAAATTGGAATTTTTAAATCAGTCACCAGTTAAACAACACCCTTATACAAACAATTACTGTTTATATATTCATCGATAATTTGGAATCATTTCGGGTTTAGAGTGCGAGCCAAAATTTATATGAACGACATTTATCCTAAACCATATACGCATACATTTATAAATTTTGTCTCAATGCGTCAATATATAAATGTATATCTTGATTTATCATATTGGAGCAGTGCCAGTATAAATTTCATTTTAAATGTTCCACGTACATAACATTTTAGAGTGGAGTGCTTTTAGCTGTAACTCTGGGTAGATTATTAAATTTTTTTTAAGAACTACTGTAACACAAAAAAAATTATTATGAGGATTTAAGGTCTACCTGAAGTAGATCTCGTAAGTATTATATAAAATATCCTTTTAGAAGAACACAAAAATTTTCTAAATTTTCTATACATATAATCACGGAAATAATTACATTTTAATCTTTAACCTTTTGTGGTATTATATGTATATATATGTATCAAATTTATGGTATAGATGTGGGTTAATTATACAAATTAATTTTGTTCATGTAAATAAAATTAAAACGAAGGAAAATTATGTCCGATGGTTTTTGGTTTCTGTACATATATATTCGTCTAAAAATAAGAACCACTATCAAATTTGAGTGAATAATAATTATATTATAGGTTTTGAATTTTAATTTGGACACTTACAAAATTTATTATTTTGTTTTAAAACCTTATATTATAATTTTAAGCTTTATATATAATTCCACTATATTTAGTATTGTTTACACACTATATATATATATATATATATATATATATATACATATAATTTGCACGAACTTTTTTTTATATTTATTTATACATAAAAATTTTCACATTTCATTTTGCATCAATTCACATTTCCTTTTTTTTTTTTTTTTGGTATAATTATATAATTAATTTTCACAAAATTCACCCACAAAACTATATATAAAATATAGATTATTTCACACACGCTTTATTCATCATATATATTCATATATGTATATATAAATTTTGTTATGCTGAGCTTTTTCTATTTACACTTTTATATTATATCATATATATATACATACATATATGTATATAATTTAATATACATAATTCACGAAACTTTTTGATTTGTATACAGACGCGCAAAAACTTAAAAACGCAATCAAACTCTAAACTATATATAATAAATTAAAATAAAAAACTAAAAAAAAAATAATAATAATTGGTGTCAACTAATGTTTTAATCTAATTTTCATACAATAAAAGTTCTAATTTATTTTTCCTAGTTGAAAATTATATATAAATTGAATGTTGAATACGCGAAAGCTCACTTAAGACTGAGATGGTATTATTTGGAAAACTATGTAGATTTTTTGAATTTTTTTTTGTGCTAAGCTTTTTTCATTTTCCATAAAAAAAAATATAAAAAAAGAAAAATATAATTTTATTGTAAATAGTATTGTGATGATGATCTAACCTTCACCACGTGTCGCGCCCAACTGTGAATTTCAGTTAATCACCACTAGAGAGAGAAAGAGAGAGAGAGAGAGCACAAGACTAAGAGAAATATATTTTAAGGAGAATGAAAAACACGAGAAAATCAAATAAAATCATCGAGCTTTTTATTTTTGTATGATAAACCCGAATATAATACTTCATCGCGAGTATGCGCCGTTGAAACTGTGAAA
Source organism: Tipula unca (assembly GCA_951394425.1). Lineage (NCBI taxonomy): Eukaryota > Metazoa > Arthropoda > Insecta > Diptera > Tipulidae > Tipula > Tipula unca. The sequence goes on from CATOBX010000036.1 coordinate 41,150, forward strand.
ACTTTAATGTATATATACGAGTATGTATGTATAGTGTTATTGTGTTACAGATATAAAAAAAAATTTCCCAGGGTTGTGATGAAGAGAAGAGCTTTTCAAGGATTTCCAGGGGAAAAGCATTATAAAAGTAAATATAACATACATATAAAAACATAACGAATGATATATTCGGTTCGTAGTCCAAAGTATTTGTGAGAATGCAAAGTAATTGGGTATCTAAGCAAATAGAACGATTTTTTGATTCGGAAAATTTGTAATTTTTTTAAAATCTTTAAATTTTGAATATTTTAATTGAATTCTCATTATATATATAGCATCGTCGCAAAGTGTAATTGTTAGTGTAGTTTGTCACGACAAGAATTTGAGTGAGATTTTAAGTTTTCTTTTACAATATATTTCTTAATATAAAACAGTATAATTGATAAGAATTCGTGTCAGCTATAATTTTCCCTGAAATGAATTTTAATGAAATTTTGTATTATAACAACATAACTATATACATAGAGAAGTAAAAGTTTATTCCTTTGGTTTGTTCGTTTGATATCACAAATAAGATGAATATAAATATATATATATATAGAGTGTAGGATATGATGGTCGCCTGAGGATAGCTTGGTGATTATACATTTTTTATTGTTTTTGATAGAGTTAAGTCTTTTTAATAAAATAAAATAAAAACTTTGTAATAAATTTATTTAAAAAACAAAAATACTTTGTCATTTGATAAAAAGGACTTTACCCTCATGAGAGAATGCAAGTTAAATTAAAGTATAAATATACATACTTCAAAAAAAAAATAATTTTCTTTATCAAAAGAACTTAAATCATTTCAATTCTCAGATTATTTGTGTATGTATGTCTAGTATATGTATGTGTTTAAATAGTTAATGATGTATAAACCATACATATATACGAGTATGTGTACAAAATACTATACAGACGTCGAAAATTCACAAGGCATTACGCATTTAGCATGTACCAGACAATATATAATCTATTTTGGGTTACTAACACATTAATTAATCATCAAGATATACAAGACCTCTCTCTTTATATATAAATATATATGTATGTATATATGTAGAGGTATATATATATATATATATATATATATATATATATATATAAACGTAAGATTACAAAACCTAATTATTTATTTAAATATATATTATATAGATCTACCTAAAGAAATATTTGTATAGAAGTAATTTTCAGTCAAATTTTTTGGGTACCATAATTATATTATTTATTAGTGTATACCGACTAATTTATATATAAACATATTTTCCTAATTTCCTTTAGACCTATATATGTATATGCTTAATAATTATTATTTAGATATTTATATACAATGAAAATGTGTGTGAATAAATTATATGTTTTTAAATATCCGTTAATTATTAAAATACATAAAATATACAACATTTTGTCTGATTTGGAAAAAATCAGTATATTTCTCATAAATTTTCCTCAAATGCCAATAAAAGCTTTTAAGGTGATTAGAAAAAAAAATTATAACTTTAGAGTGTAATGGGCATTATCTTTTCTCTAAAAACATTTTTTCTTTAAAGCACCCCCGCGGAACAAGCATATTATTTTTCAGCCATTTGTACAGCATACATGTTGTTTGTATACAAACATATGCCTATGAATATGAACATGACAAGCATAATCTCATAACATAAAATGGTATTTAATATAAAATTAGCCCTTAAATGGGGTGACAAGTATGAATTTTATTTTGTCGATTTGTTAGCTGAAATATATTTAACACATTGAAGGGAATCCACGGTTATTTTTAGTTTAAGCCCTTGTTTCTAATTGGCGATTTTTAAATACATACGTTTTGACGTATATGAATGATACCGTCCTATGGGAAAAGCGTTACATTTAAACATTTAATCGATTATTAGAGTACTTATTATTAAATTATAAATAAAAATTTATTCAAATAAGGATATATGAAAATATATTAAATAAAGAATATAAATTTTTTTAAATCAACAAACTTTACATTGAAAAATGATCCAGTGATTTAAATTGTGAAAAGAAAAATATAAAGCAATATTGTTTGGTACGACATCTACATAATTAGTCATTTAAAAATATAAACAACACCCTAATTTTTTTTTCAACATGACTCAATTTTTATATTTCTTCTTTCTAAAATCTGAACTAAAATGACTATTTATACTACTAAAATGATGGAACAGTTTTTTTTTTGAATATGCTTAATTATAAAACAAAAATATCTCAAAGAGGAGGGTACAACTTTTTGCTCGCTATTTTTTGTGAAATTGATTCAATCGAACCTGAATTTGCAAACAACATTCCAAATATAACTTCGTATAACATAATAAACATGAAATAATAATCCAAAAAACAAATTTTGAAATATTTAAAAGAGCTTCGGAAGCTCCACGAATAATTCACTAAAGAATAGATAAAAACAGATCAAATCCCAAATTCGCAATTTCAAATTTTTACAATTCTAGCCAAATCAATGAATTCTACATTTTTCTACGATAATTTAAAATTACACGACAAAAAATATTTGATGTCGAAATGAAATATAATTTACGTTTTTTGTTTATTAAACTTTGAAAACTTTGAAAATTAAACTACATCGAGCTTATAAGTGAAAAGTTCTGTTTATTCACGTTTCCAACCGCTTTATAATTATAATATTTTGCGAGTATACAAAAAAAGTTCGATTCTGAGTTCGGATTATTTGTGCCTGCTCGAGCCTGCAATGGGCTCCCATAGTCCCATCCATAATCCAAGTGTATTGTATATTAGTATGTAGAAAAGTCTAAATTATAAATTTTAATAACTTTTTAAAGAAACTAAAGTATGTATAGTAATGCAAGCAACACATAACATTATTCCCATAAAAATTTAGCTGGTATGCTATACTATTTCCACGGGAATAACGATTCTACACATTTATAGAAATAAAAAATTTAAACACAACTTATTATAATTAAAATTAAGATTCTGATCTCCTAATTTACATGATTTCCAACTGCACATACACATATAAATAAAGTGGAAATAAAATAGTTTTATATATGTACTAAATAAAAAATTCATATAACATAATATCGCATCCATCCATTTAAATTTTTTACAGTCCGTGGTACCCGTACATACACACACACACACACCAAAAATTTTCACTGAACAGTAAAAAAAATTTAAAAAGATTATAATTTTTCTTTTTCCATTTTCATATTTTTACACGATTGTTAATTAATTTGAGTTAAAACACAGAATAAAACATAAAAAAAGTATACGAGAGAAAAGTTATAAAATTTATGTTTTACAAGCAAAATGAAAACTAAAATATTTTTCCATTTTCTGTTTTTTATTTTATTTTTATTTTACAAACTCATTCTGAATATTTTCGTTTAAATTTAAAAAAAAAAAAATTGCAAACAGCGTATACATACACACACACCAACACCGAGTTGAAAAAAAAGTACTAGATTGTATATTCTCATTTTTATTCGTGTCGTTAGAGTTGAGTCGAGATTATGGCTGAGATGAATCCTGAATTAAATGAAATTATAACAGATTTTTTTATTTTTGTTTTTGTTTTGTTGTTGCGTTAATCTAAATTATGTATATTATGCATTGTGTATACATGTTTATATATATATATGCGCGATGATAATAAAAAAAAATTCTGTTCGTGATATCTTAATAAGTCTTTAAATCCAATCATATATACAGCTTCATATATTAAATTAAAATTAATTGCGACATCTTTCCAATTTTAAAAATTACATAGAATTTGTTTTTTTTTTTTTAATTCTCAGCATGATTTCATTTTTATATAGAAATCCATGTGTATATGTATGTTGGTATGACCAACAAAAAAATATTGAGGAAGATAATATAATTGCCATCTCAAACAAATAAATAAAATGAAAAACTTTAATTTAATTTCGACGGGAAAAATTTCCACTTTTCTATTACTTTGCTATACTACACATACACACATGTATATACGTTGTGCTATCTCAAATCTATTCAAGTTTGTTTGTTTTATTTATTTTCTTCGATTTTTTGTTTCGTACTTCTATTTAACCCAAATTTTTAAGATTTCTTTCTGTGTAACTCAGTTGGAAATACTATCAATCTTGATTTAAAATAAAGCAGAAAACAAGTAAATTGAAAGAAATATATAGAAAAACACTTTACTGGAAAAATTGAGATATAGTTTAAAGTTGGGTATCATTGTTGTTGTTGCTTGTATCGCTTCTTTTTTTTAACTCGAACAAAATTGATTTAAAATTAATGCAACAAAAACAACAACGTTGTACATATAAATATATATTCTGTATATAGTTCGACATTTGATTTGATTTTTTATCCTTTCAAAATGGAAAATGTATTATATATTTTTTTCTTTTCTAATTGATAAGATGATTCCAACGATGTGAATGAACTATGAGTGTTAACAATATGTGTTAGTTTTCTAACAAATATCTTGAGCTTGATAAATGTTTTTTTCTTTAAATCCAATATAAGATCTAACCGAATGAACCAAATAAAATAAAATAAAATAAAATAATAAAACACCAAAACCCTAGACAGCAACAAAAAATATCCATCAAATGGAATTTAAATATTATGATAGGCAATCAATATCCCGATAATATAAGGAATTAGTGATTGGCATATATACATATAGATAGTATAGCAATAAAAATCACAATGAAATTTAAAACTCTTTTAGTCTGATTTACGCACATATATACTTATATGTATTTATTTAACCAAAATAATGTTAAAAATAAAGCACACACAACAACCGCACAAAAAGGAGCTTTCGAAATATAATCACTGCTAACATCAATTTACTAATTTATTTTTATCGCTTTATTGGAACAATAAATCTTTTCAACAAATTTTTATATTTTTTGGTGCTACACAGCTAAATAAATGTATATACATGCTGCTTCTAAACGCTTTATAGGATTGAAATTTATCGATGGTTTAGTATTGGATTATAAAACTTTTAACCCAAGAAAAAAAATCAAGATTCTTACAATATTTCGAAGTTGTGACAGTCAGTTATTTAACAACCAACGTTCTGTTTTTATTACAAGTTATGCAATTATGAAAGATTGATGTAGCTCAAATATTGGTAAATTATGTGATGCGCGTATAAAATTTTCAACAAATTTATTTGATTCATTATGAAGTGCAGGAAGAAGCTTCCGGTTACTCCGTATTATGCATGATAACGTATACACATATATACATATATACAACGAAAAAAATCAGTTTGATTAAAAAAAAAACTCTGCTAAAATCAAATATTCGATTTATATATTTAACTTAAGCATACATTGTTTGCGGAAATCGGAAAAAACAAGTAAAAACAAATTTGAATTCTATTTTTCCAAAAATCAATTTCTTACTTTTTGATTGCTTTCATTTCTATATATAATGTGTATCTCTCTATACGTATATGTATGTGTGTGTATATAGTCGAGAATCAATTTGAAAATGTATTTCGTTTTTTATCTAGAATTAAATTTCACTATATATTGATAGACAGACAATCTTATAGGTTTTTTTGTTATCTTTTAGCTCTTGATATCAAGGAACAACAATGGCAGTTACATTAAACTGTCAAACTGTGCCGCAGTTTTGTTGTTTGAAACTAGATATCTAAGATAGCTGCTTACTAATTTGTTCAATTCCCACAATTTTTTGATAATTTAGTATGACTATACATCTATACATCCAGCGAAGCGCAAAGCTATACAAGTATAGGCGTTTATGTTGGTGTTAAAAATGAAAATTTTGTAATCAAGGAACTCTATAATAATCTTAATCGCAAGAAATTTTCAGGTAAAAGACGGACATCAAATTTCGCATTAATAAATTTTAAATACATTACTGCTAAACACGAAGTTGTGAATATTTACATTTATAACATTTTTTAGTTGTTCAATTTGAATATTTATTTGCGCTCTAATAAATTACACGGTTGTGGTAATTACATTTTCAATAAATAAAATAAACCTACCCAATCGGGAAGCTGGAACGTTTAGGTTCCATTCTCAATGAACCTAAAGAAATTATACTTGATATAAAAGTTTGGGATGGATATAGATAGCTGAGTAACAAAAATTCGTGGGATGAACCAACTGCGTCTAAACTAAATATTTTTGAGTTGTACTTTTTATGACTGTGTATTAAAAGAGTTATTTTATAATTTCCTAAGGGATGAAATCGTGCGGAAAAATCTCAAGGTGGTTAAAATTTGACATAATTCTTTAATATGGAAGCTTCCTGTATTTAATTCAAATTCAATTTAGTCAGGTTTACACA
>CATOBX010000037.1:2500-7500 GCA_951394425.1 Tipula unca
CAATCGTTACGGCACCATGCGTACCTGCCACTCTAACCACCGCACTACGAATAATATAGAGTTTCAAATATAAATCAACTTATTTGAATAGTTCACTTACCCCATCACACATCCAATAGCCGAACCAATTATTCAATTAATGGTGGAATTGGTAAGGCGACTTAATAATTGGATAATTGGTTCGGCTATTGGATGTGTGATGGGGTTAGTGAACTCAGAATTCAAATAAGATAAATCTTGATTTATATTTGAAACTCTACAATCTCAATATTATTCGTAGTGCGGTGGTTAGAGTGGCAGGTAAGAATAGTGTGGTAACGATCGAGGGTTCGATCCTCACCTGGGCGGCCATTTTCAGTTTATTATTTCGTTTTTTTTTCTGCAAAATATGGTAACCAAGCTATTATTTAAGAAATTTACCATTAATTTGCCATTTTTTCTCATAATTTCGGGTCTTTTTCTGCAAAATAGGCTAAATTAAGGAACAACTTAACAACTTGATAAAATCGAGGTACTATTAAGGTAAAGTACCATTTCTCTACATATTTCAGCCATTTTACCAACAAATTATGGTAACCAAGCTATTATTTAAGAAATTTGCCATTAATTTGCCGTTTTTTCTCATAATTTCGGGTCTTTTTCTGCAAAATAGGCTAAATTAAGGAACAACTTGATAAAATCGAGGTACTATTAAGGTAAAGTGCCATTTCTCTACATATTTCAGCCATTTTACCAACAAATTATGGTAACCAAGCTATTATTTAAGAAATTTACCATTTTTTCTAATAATTTCGGGTCTTTTTCTGCAAAATAGGCTAAAATAAGGAACAACTTGATAAAATCGAGGTAATGTTAAGGTAAAATGCCATTTCTTTATATAATTTAGCCATTTTACCGACAAAATAGGATAACCAAGCTATTATTTATGAAATTTACCATTTTTTCTAATAATTTCGGGTCTTTTTCTGCAAAATAGGCTAAAATAAGGAACAACTTGATAAAATCGAGGTAATGTTAAGGTAAAGTGCCATTTCTCTATATAATTTAGCCATTTTACCGACAAAATAGGATAACCAAGCTATTATTTATGAAATTTACCATTTTTTCTAATAATATCGGGTCTTTTTCTGCAAAATAGGCTAAAATAAGGAACAACTTGATAAAATCGAGGTAATATTAAGGTAAAGTGCCATTTCTCTACATAATTCAGCAATTTTACCAACAAAATATGGTAACCATGCTATTATTGCTATTATTGAAGAAATTTGCCATTTTTTAATGATAACTTAGACATGTTACCGACAGAATATGGTAACCAAGCTATTATTTAAGAAATTTACCATTTTTTATCATAATTTCGGGTCTTTTTCTGCAAAATAGGCTAAAATAAGGAACAACTTGATAAAATCGAGGTAATGTTAAGGTAAAGTGCCATTTCTCTATATAATTCAGCCATTTTACCGACAAAATAGGATAACCAAGCTATTATTTATGAAATTTACCATTTTTTCTAATAATTTCGGGTCTTTTTCTGCAAAATAGGCTAAAATAAGGAACAACTTGATAAAATCGAGGTAATGTTAAGGTAAAGTGCAATTTCTCTATATAATTTAGCCATTTTACCGACAAAATAGGATAACCAAGCTATTATTTATGAAATTTACCATTTTTCCTAATAATTTCGGGTCTTTTTCTGCAAAAAATGGCTGAATTATGTTGAGAAATGGCACTTTACCTTAATAGTACCTCGATTTTATCAAGTTGATCCTTAATTTAGCCTATTTTGCAGAAAAAGACCCGAAATTATGAGAAAAAACGGCAAATTAATGGCAAATTTCTTAAATAATAGCTTGGTTACCATAATTTGTTGGTAAAATGGCTGAAATATGTAGAGAAATGGCACTTTACCTTAATAGTACCTCGATTTTATCAAGTTGTTCCTTAATTTAGCCTATTTTGCAGAAAAAGACCCGAAATTATGAGAAAAAATGGCAAATTAATGGTAAATTTCTTAAATAATAGATTGGCTACCATATTTTGTCGGTAAAATGTCTAAATTATTTAGAGAAATGGCACTTTACCTTAACATTACCTCGATTTTATCAAGTTGTTCCTTATTTTAGCCTATTTTGCAGAAAATGACCCGAAATTATTAGAAAAAATGGTTAATTTCATAAATAATAGCTTGGTTATCCTATTTTGTCGGTAAAATGGCTAAATTATATAGAGAAATGGCACTTTACCTTAATAGTACCTCGATTTAATCAAGTTGTTCCTTAATTTAGCCTATTTTGCAGAAAAAGACCCGAAATTATGAGAAAAAATGGCAAATTAATTGTAAATTTCTTAAATAATAGCTTGGTTACCATATTTTGCAGAAAAAAAAACGAAATAATAAACTGAAAATGGCCGCCTAGGTGAGGATCGAACCCTCGATCGTTACCACACTATTCTTACCTGCCACTCTAACCACCGCACTACGAATAATATTGAGATTGTAGAGTTTCAAATATAAATCAACTTATTTGAATTCTGAGTTCACTAACCCCATCACACATCCAATAGCCGAACCAATTATCCAATTATTAAGTCGCCTTACCAATTCCACCATTAATTGAATAATTGGTTCGGCTATTGGATGTGTGATGGGGTAAGTGAACTCTCAATTCAAATAAGTTGATTTATATTTGAAACTCTATATTATTCGTAGTGCGGTGGTTAGAGTGGCAGGTACGCATGGTGCCGTAACGATTGAGGGTTCGATTATCACAAGGGCGGCTATTTTTATTTTATTATTTCGTGTTTTTTTCTGCAAAATAGGCTAAAATAACATACAACTTGATAAAATCGAGGTAATATTAAGGTAAAGTGCCCTTTCTCTACATAATTCAGCAATTTTACCAACAAAATATGGTAACCATGCTATTATTGCTATTATTGAAGAAATTTGCCATTTTTTCTCATAATTTCGGGTCTTTTTCTGCAAAATAGGCTAAAATAAGGAACAACTTGATAAAATCGAGGTAATGTTAAGGTAAAGTGCAATTACTCTATATAATTTAGCCATTTTACCGACAAAATAGGATAACCAAGCTATTATTTATGAAATTTACCATTTTTCCTAATAATTTCGGGTCTTTTTCTGCAAAAAATGGCTGAATTATGTTGAGAAATGGCACTTTACCTTAATAGTACCTCGATTTTATCAAGTTGATCCTTAATTTAGCCTATTTTGCAGAAAAAGACCCGAAATTATGAGAAAAAACGGCAAATTAATGGCAAATTTCTTAAATAATAGCTTGGTTACCATAATTTGTTGGTAAAATGGCTGAAATATGTAGAGAAATGGCACTTTACCTTAATAGTACCTCGATTTTATCAAGTTGTTCCTTAATTTAGCCTATTTTGCAGAAAAAGACCCGAAATTATGAGAAAAAATGGCAAATTAATGGTAAATTTCTTAAATAATAGATTGGCTACCATATTTTGTCGGTAAAATGTCTAAATTATTTAGAGAAATGGCACTTTACCTTAACATTACCTCGATTTTATCAAGTTGTTCCTTATTTTAGCCTATTTTGCAGAAAATGACCCGAAATTATTAGAAAAAATGGTTAATTTCATAAATAATAGCTTGGTTATCCTATTTTGTCGGTAAAATGGCTAAATTATATAGAGAAATGGCACTTTACCTTAATAGTACCTCGATTTAATCAAGTTGTTCCTTAATTTAGCCTATTTTGCAGAAAAAGACCCGAAATTATGAGAAAAAATGGCAAATTAATGGTAAATTTCTTAAATAATAGCTTGGTTACCATATTTTGCAGAAAAAAAAACGAAATAATAAACTGAAAATGGCCGCCTAGGTGAGGATCGAACCCTCGATCGTTACCACACTATTCTTACCTGCCACTCTAACCACCGCACTACGAATAATATTGAGATTGTAGAGTTTCAAATATAAATCAACTTATTTGAATTCTGAGTTCACTAACCCCATCACACATCCAATAGCCGAACCAATTATTCAATTAATGGTGGAATTGGTAAGGCGACTTAAAATGGCACTTTACCTTAACATTACCTCGATTTTATCAAGTTGTTCCTTATTTTAGCCTATTTTGCAGAAAATGACCCGAAATTATTAGAAAAAATGGTTAATTTCATAAATAATAGCTTGGTTATCCTATTTTGTCGGTAAAATGGCTAAATTATATAGAGAAATGGCACTTTACCTTAATAGTACCTCGATTTAATCAAGTTGTTCCTTAATTTAGCCTATTTTGCAGAAAAAGACAGATGTAGAAAAATGGCACTTTACCTTAATAGTACCTCGTTTTTATCAAGTTGTTCCTTAATTTAGCCTATTTTGCAGAAAAAGACCCGAAATTATGAGAAAAAATGGTAAATTTCTTAAATAATAGCTTGGTTACCATATTTTGTCGGTAAAATGTCTAAATTATTTAGAGAAATGGCACTTTACCTTAATATTACCTCGATTTTATCAAGTTGTATGTTATTTAAGCCTATTTTGCAGAAAAAAACACGAAATAATAAAATAAAAATAGCCGCCCTTGTGATAATCGAACCCTCAATCGTTACGGCACCATGCGTACCTGCCACTCTAACCACCGCACTACGAATAATATAGAGTTTCAAATATAAATCAACTTATTTGAATAGTTCACTTACCCCATCACACATCCAATAGCCGAACCAATTATTCAATTAATGGTGGAATTGGTAAGGCGACTTAATAATTGGATAATTGGTTCGGCTATTGGATGTGTGATGGGGTTAGTGAACTCAGAATTCAAATAAGTTGATTTATATTTGAAACTCTACAATCTCAATATTATTCGTAGTGCGGTGGTTAGAGTGTCTTACCAAATGGCAAATGGCAAATTAATGGTAAATTTCTTAAATAATAGCTTGGTTACCATATTTTGCAGAAAAAAAAACGAAATAATAAACTGAAAATGGCCGCCCAGGTGAGGATC
>CATOBX010000037.1:15000-16486 GCA_951394425.1 Tipula unca
ACCATCAATAGTTGATAGGGCAGACATTTGAAAGATCTATCGCCGGTACTGGACCATGCGATCTACATGTTATTCAGATTCATCTTATTAACGATACAGTATATAAATATACCTTAATGTATCGATTGATTTTAATCTAATAAAAGCACACGTTCCTTGCGGTCCGTGATTATTTGCATGTATTAGCTCTAGAATTACCACAGTTATCCATGTAACTATGTATACGATCTAATAAATCATAACTGATATACTGAGCCTTTTGCGGTTTCACTATTCGAGAGTGTGTACTTAGACATGCATGGCTTAATCTTTGAGACAAGCATATAACTACTGGCAGGATCAACCAGAATGTAAATTGTATATTTATCATGAAACAGTTTTGCTTCATGAATTTATTTTACATATGAAATATTAAAATTTTAATATATTCAAATCAATTCAATTGAATTCTTAACATATTTTGTTTTGTAATAAAATTCCTTATTAAAGGCGCAACATTTTTTTGTTTTTCTTGTGTGAATATGAATTTTGTTCTTAGAGACACTAAATTCTCACACTAACCAAATGAAATTTTACATTTTTTATGTAAAAAGATAAATAATCCCCTTATTATTTATAATGTATAAATAAAAGTCACTACCAATTTGAGACAATTTTCGTTTGTTCCGATATGGAGCATATACAAAAGTCGACAATAATTGGGTAATGCCAAATTTTCTTATTATTTAGACTAAATATATGTTATATGTATACATATATATTATATATAAATAAATATATATAAAGAGTTTAAATAATAATTTAAATTTTTTTTTCCAAAAAATTTCTTTTATACAATATACTCAGGTGCAAAAAAAAAACGAGGGAACACTTCAAAAAACTATATCATACAACTATGCGTATTTTTCATAGAGATTTACATGGAATTTAACACTATAGCAAATTTTTATAATTTTCGGTAGTTCCGCTATGGGAGTATACATCGAAGACGACAAAAATTTTGTAAAGCTATCATTATGTATATATATATATATATATATATATATATATATATATATATATATATATATATATATATATATATATATATATATATATATATATATATATATATATATATATATATATATATATATATATATATATATATATATATATATATATATATATATATATATATATATATATATATATATATATATATATATATATATATATATATATATATATATATATATATATATATATATATATATATATATATATATATATATATATATATATATATATATATATATATATTTATATATATATATATATATATATATATATATATATATATATATATATATATATATATAAATATATATATATATATATATATATATATATATATATATATATATATATATATATATATATATATATATATATATATATATATATATATATATATATATATATATATATATATATATATATATAT
>OX596384.1:0-16575 GCA_951394425.1 Tipula unca
ATTTAAATAGCTTATAATTAGAGCATAACATTGAAGCTGTTAGGGAGATTGTTAAATCTTTAAATAAATTTATATTTATATAATAATATATAGTAATTTATAAAAAAAATTTTTTATTTTTACAGTGAAAATGTAAGGTTTTAATTTAAACTATATAAATAGAAATATAAATGGAGTTTAACCATTAAAGAAAAAAGTTAGCAGCTTTTACTTAGGCCCTATATTTCTTTAATTGGAATTAAAATTCAATTTTATCATTAACAGTGATATACCTCTTTTTTGGTTTCAATTAAAGAATAAGGATGATATTCATCTAAGATTAGGTCGAAACTAATTGCAATTTATCGCTTCATATTCAAGACAGATTGAGAATCAATACTTTTTGAATGCAAATCAAATGTTATATTTAACTACAGTCCTACGAGGATCAGTTTAAAGCTCCTTGATTTCATTCATGGTATAACCCAATTAGTAAAATTAAAATAAAAATAATTGATGTGGTTGATCATATTACTAAATTTGAATAATTGATTACTAAGATTATTGGAAGGATTAGTGCAATTTCTACATCAAAGATTAAAAAAATAATTGTAATTAAAAAAAATCGTAGTGAAAATGGGAGTCGAGAAGAGGATTTAGGGTCAAATCCACATTCGAAGGGAGAACACTTTTCTCGATCTATAAAGGCTTTTTTTGATAGTAGAGAGGCTAATAGTATTACTACTATTGCAATTAATATAATTATGATACTTAAAATTAATGTTGAATAGATTATTTACACTAAATTATTTAGTCCTTGTGATTGGAAGTCACATATACTTATATACTATATAAATAATTATCTACCTCATCAGTAAATAGAAATATATAAGAATAATCATACAACATCGACAAAGTGTCAGTATCAGGCAGCGGCTTCAAATCCAAAATGATGGTGGCTAGAAAAGTGATAATTTAAGTGGCGGATTAAACAAATAAGTAAAAAGGTAGTTCCAATCAATACATGAAGACCATGAAACCCTGTTGCCACAAAAAATGTTGACCCATAAACAGCGTCTGCAATAGTAAAAGGAGCTTCAATATATTCGTATGCTTGTAAGATAGTAAAATAAATTCCTAAGATAACAGTAAATAATAAGCCTTGTGTTGATTGTGAGTGATTTCTACTTATGAGGCTATGGTGAGCCCATGTGACAGTTACTCCAGAGGCTAATAAAATTGCTGTATTTAAGAGAGGGATTTGAAAAGGATTAAATGGGACAATTCCTATTGGGGGTCATATGGAACCTAATTCAATGGCTGGGGATAAACTTCTGTGAAAAAAGGCTCAAAAAAATGAAATAAAAAAAAATACTTCTGAAATAATGAATAAAATTATTCCTCATCGTAGGCCAATTGTTACTGAGTAGGTGTGTAGCCCCTGAAAGGTTCCTTCTCGAGAAATATCCCGCCATCATTGATACATCGTTAATGTAGTAATTAATAGTCCAAGGGCTAGAAGGCTTATGTCATATTGATGGAATCATTTAACTAAGCCGGATACTGTTGTAAAAGCCCCAATTGCCCCTGTTAAAGGTCATGGGCTATAATCAACTAAATGGAAAGTATGGTTTGAGTGTGTAGACATTATTAATTTACTTCTCTAGAATAAAGAGTTCTTAATACAGCAAAAACATAAGATTGAATAATTGATACTGCTGATTCAAGAACTAATAAAGCGATTTGAGCCCCAATTAGGATAATTACTAAATAGCTTGGAAGGGAATTTCCGGTATTTCCTAATAAAGTTAAAAGTAGGTGCCCTGCAATTATATTGGCAGCTAGTCGGACAGCTAAAGTTCCAGGACGAATAATATTTCTGATTGTTTCAATACAGACTATAAATGGTATTAATACTGCAGGAGTTCCTTGAGGGACCAAGTGAGCGAATATGTGTTGAGTGTGATTAATTCATCCGTAAAGTATAAAAGATAATCATAAAGGAAGGGCTAAGCTAAGGGTGAATACTAAGTGGCTTGAGCTTGTGAATACATACGGGAATAGCCCAATAAAGTTATTAAATAGAATTAGAGAAAATAGTGAAATAAAAATAAAAGATCTCCCATTGTGGCCTCTTGTTCCTAGTAGGGTTTTAAATTCTTTATGTAAAGTTAATAGAATATTATTTCAAATGATATGGTATCGAGAAGGAATAAATCAATATATAGAAGGGATTATTAATAGTCCCAAAAATGTTCTTATTCAATTTAATGATAAATTAAAGATATTAGTAGAAGGATCAAAAACAGAGAATAGGTTTGTTATCATTTTCAATTTAATGAAGAATTGGGGGTCGTTCCTGTTTGAGAAAATTTAGGAGTGGGGGGTAAAAATGAAAAATAATTTAAGGTATTAAAAATAATTAATGTAATGGAAAAAATAATAAAAAGTAATAATCAACTGATTGGTGCTATTTGTGGAATTAAAAAATATCAATAAATTGATAATTTTAGCTTGACAAACTAATGTTATGGATTAACTAATTTTTTCATTAGAAGTAATTGCTAATTTACTATTAAATGGTTTAAGAGACCAGTACTTGCTTTCAGTCATCTAATGAAGAATTAAAGGTTGTAATTCAATTAATGAAGTAATTTATTGGGACTCTTTCAATGACAATGGGCATAAATCTATGATTAGCCCCACAAATTTCAGAACATTGGCCATAAAATAGTCCGGGGCGATTAATTAAAAAGCTTGTTTGATTTAATCGTCCTGGTGTGGCATCAATTTTTACTCCAAGGGCTGGTATGGCTCATGAGTGAAGAACGTCGGCAGCAGAGACTAACACTCGAATTTGGGTGTTTATAGGGAGAACAATTCGATTATCTACATCTAATAGTCGAAATTCATCTAATTTTAAGTCTGTTGTAGGAATTATGTATGAATCAAATTCTAAGTTATTGAAGTCTGAGTATTCATAACTTCAATATCATTGATGTCCAATAGTTTTTAAGGTAATAGAAGGGCTATAGATTTCGTCTATTAAGTATAAGAGACGAAGAGAAGGCATAGCAATAAATACTAAAATAATGGCGGGTAAAATTGTTCAAACAATTTCAATTAATTGCCCAGATAATAAGTATCGATTAGTGAATTTATTAAATCTTAATGTAATTATGATGTATCCTACTAAAATGGTGATTATTGTTAAAATTATTAATGTGTGATCGTGGAAGAATGTAAGTTGTTCTATAACAGGAGAAGCACTATCTTGTAGTCCTAAATTTGATCAAGTTGCCATTAGTGAAATTCTAATGAAAGAAATACTTTATATATGGAGCTTAAATCCATTGCACTAATCTGCCACATTAGACTAATTAGTTAATAAAGGTAATTCTGAGTAGCTATGTTCTGCTGGGGGGAGATTTTGGTATCATTCAATAGAAGAGTTTAGATGGATTGGATAAACCACTAGTCGTTTAACTACTATGCTTTCTCAAATAATAAATAAAAATATTAGGATTCCAATTAAAGAAATTGTTGATCCAATAGTAGAAACAATATTTCATGAAGTGTAGGCGTCAGGATAGTCTGAGTATCGTCGAGGCATTCCGGCTAATCCTAGGAAATGTTGAGGGAAAAATGTTAAATTTACTCCTAAAAATATAATAGCAAATTGTATTTTTAATCATTGTGAATTTATTGTTAATCCTGTTAATAGGGGGTATCAATGGATAAACCCGGCTATAATGGCAAATACTGCTCCTATTGATAAAACATAATGAAAATGGGCTACTACATAATAAGTATCATGTAAAATGATATCAATAGAAGAGTTTGCTAATACAACCCCTGTTAGTCCTCCAATAGTAAATAAAAATACAAATCCTAAAGATCATAAAAGTGATGGTGAGTATGTTAATTGAGCTCCATGTAATGTTGCGAGTCAACTGAAAATTTTAATTCCCGTTGGGACGGCAATAATTATTGTGGCTGAAGTAAAGTAAGCCCGAGTGTCAACGTCTATTCCAACTGTAAATATATGATGGGCCCATACAATAAACCCTAATAATCCAATTGCTAATATGGCGTAGATTATTCCTAAGGCCCCAAATGTTTCTTTTTTGCCACTTTCTTGGCTGATTACGTGTGAGATTATTCCAAATCCTGGTAAAATTAAAATATATACTTCAGGGTGTCCAAAAAATCAGAATAGATGTTGGTAGAGGATTGGGTCTCCTCCTCCCGCAGGGTCAAAGAAAGAAGTATTTAAATTTCGATCAGTTAATAATATAGTAATAGCTCCTGCTAAAACGGGCAAAGAAAGTAAAAGAAGAATGGCTGTAATAACAACTGATCAGACAAATAAAGGTATTCGATCTAATGTAATTCCTCTTGATCGTATATTGATTACTGTTGTAATAAAATTTACAGCCCCTAAAATAGAAGAAATTCCGGCTAAATGAAGAGAAAAAATAGCTAAATCAACAGAAGCTCCTGTATGGGCAATGCCTGCAGATAGGGGAGGGTAAACGGTTCACCCTGTTCCCGCCCCATTTTCTACTATACTACTTGCTAAGAGAAGAGTAAGAGAAGGGGGTAATATTCAAAAACTCATATTATTTATTCGGGGGAATGCCATATCAGGGGCCCCAAGCATTAAAGGAACCAATCAATTACCAAATCCTCCAATTATAATAGGTATAACTATAAAAAAAATTATAATAAAAGCATGAGCTGTTACAATAACATTATAAATTTGGTCATCTCCGATTAATGCCCCCGGATGACCAAGTTCTGCTCGAATTAAAATTCTTAAAGAAGTCCCTACTATTCCAGCCCAAGCCCCTAGAATAAAATATAAAGTACCAATATCTTTATGATTAGTGGAAAATAGCCATTGTCGCGATTAAATGGCTGAAATTTAGGCGATAGATTGTAAATCTATTAATGAAGGGTTCCTTCTTTAATCAATGGCTTTATAGTCAAAAATGATATTAGACTGCAATTCTAAAGGAGTAATTAATTACTAAGGCTTAAAAGAATTAGACTCATATTTATAACTTTGAAGGCTATTAGTTTATTTAACTTAAAGCCTTAGGCTAAAAAATAAGAAAAATTAACTAATAAAATTCCTGTTATTGAGATAAAAGATAGTCCTAAGGTTAAGGATAGATTTAGTGGGTTTAATTGAATTTTATTAAATCAATTAATTTCTCAATAATTAATTAAAAATGAAGCATAACAGATTCGAATATAATAATAAAGTGTGATTAATGTTAAACAGACTATTAAAATTATTAATAAAATATTGTTATTTATAGTTATAAATTGAATTACTAATCATTTTGGGGCGAATCCTAGGAATGGGGGCAGGCCTCCTAAGGATAACAAAAGAGTAAATATTAAAAATTTGATTAGTGGGCTATTATTTATTATAAAAAAGGTTTGATTAATATGGGATACTTTTAGGGTATTAAATAGTATTAAGATAGCTAAAGAAAGAAAAGTATAAATATAAAAGTAAAATTCTCATAAATTTTCGCTTGATATTATTGCAGCGAGTATTCATCCTAAATGATTAATTGATGAAAAGGCTATAATTTTTCGTAAACTAGTTTGATTTAATCCTCCTAGGGACCCAATAAGGATAGATAAAAAGATAATTAATGAGAATAGATTAGGGATAATAAAATAGGAAATTAATATTATTGGTGCGATTTTTTGTCAAGTCATTAAAATAAAATTATTGGTTCAGCTTAGTCCTTCTATTACTCCGGGGAATCAAAAGTGGAAGGGGGCGGCGCCTATTTTAAGTAATAAACAAGAGTTAATTATTATCGGGTATATTGAGCTTAGTTCTTTATAGTATCAATTTATATTAATTGAAAATATTATTAAAATTACAGAAAATAATAAAATAGTAGAGGCTAAAGCTTGAGTTAAGAAATACTTTAAAGATGCTTCAGAGGTTATAAGATTATTGTAATTTATTATCATCAGGGGGATAAATGATAATAAATTAATTTCTAATCCTATTCAGGCTCTTAGCCATGAATTTGAGGAAATTGTAATTAATGTTCCTCTAATTAAAGTAAGCAAAAATAATAATTTCGATGAATTTTTAAAAATTAAAAAGAAAAGGGTTAAAACCTTTATAAATAGGGTATGAACCTATTAGCTTGGTTAGCTTATCTTTTTTATATTTTGGTGTATGATGCACAAAAGTTTTTGATACTTTTAGAAATAGTTTAATTCTATTAAATATAATGAATATGAGGATAAATCATATAATTTACCCTATCAAGGTAACCCTTTTTTTCAGGCAATTCATTTGTTTTATATGAAAAAAAGTGGTGACGGAATGCTATAATAATAATAAGTTTTTTTAAATTAAATAATTGTTTTTAGTTAAAATAAGGTATTAATAAATAATTTAATATTTATATATATTTATATAAAATTTAATATTAATATTAAATTTTTAATATTTATATGTGTTAATTTAATATGAATATATATAAATATAAATATTTTAATATATATATATATAATTTATTTAGGTAGAATATTTATATAAATAGGCAATATTTTTAAATGGAAATATTAATATCTTATGGGATATACTATTTAACAAAATCGTATATATAATATTATTTTTAAATGTTTAACAATATCTATATATATATTAAACATTTATTAATCGTATAAATAACCGAAATTAGAATTAATTTATAATAAATTTTTATTATTTGCAATCATTTTTATAAATTCACTAAAAAAAAAGAAGAGATTATTAATTCTTTAATAGAAATAGTAAAGTATTAAACATTATATTAAATTATTTATAATAATATAAATTATATATATAAATAAATAATAATTAATAAATAATTTAATATTTATATATATTTATATAAAATTTAATATTAATATTAAATTTTTAATATTTATATGTGTTAATTTAATATGAATATATATAAATATAAATATTTTAATATATATATATATAATTTATTTAGGTAGAATATTTATATAAATAGGCAATATTTTTAAATGGAAATATTAATATCTTATGGGATATACTATTTAACAAAATCGTATATATAATATTATTTTTAAATGTTTAACAATATCTATATATATATTAAACATTTATTAATCGTATAAATAACCGAAATTAGAATTAATTTATAATAAATTTTTATTATTTGCAATCATTTTTATAAATTCACTAAAAAAAAAGAAGAGATTATTAATTCTTTAATAGAAATAGTAAAGTATTAAACATTATATTAAATTATTTATAATAATATAAATTATATATATAAATAAATAATAATTAATAAATAATTTAATATTTATATATATTTATATAAAATTTAATATTAATATTAAATTTTTAATATTTATATGTGTTAATTTAATATGAATATATATAAATATAAATATTTTAATATATATATATATAATTTATTTAGGTAGAATATTTATATAAATAGGCAATATTTTTAAATGGAAATATTAATATCTTATGGGATATACTATTTAACAAAATCGTATATATAATATTATTTTTAAATGTTTAACAATATCTATATATATATTAAACATTTATTAATCGTATAAATAACCGAAATTAGAATTAATTTATAATAAATTTTTATTATTTGCAATCATTTTTATAAATTCACTAAAAAAAAAGAAGAGATTATTAATTCTTTAATAGAAATAGTAAAGTATTAAACATTATATTAAATTATTTATAATAATATAAATTATATATATAAATAAATAATAATTAATAAATAATTTAATATTTATATATATATTTATATAAATTACTAAATAAAATTATTTATAAATAAAAAAAAAAAAAAAAAAATAATAATATTTAATATAATATAAATATATTAATAATAAAATGTTAATTCCATAATTTTTTAAAGTTCTTATTAAGTGGGGAAAAAACTGGAATTTAGCGCGGTACTTGGGGGAGTTATTTAATTGATTAGATATTAATGAAATTTATAATAAGGGTTATTAAAAAAAAGAATTATTATAAAAATTTAAAAATTCCATTATATTATTTTAGTTATGAAAATGTTTTATTTTAGCATGAAAATTTGTTTATAATTTATTTTACATGTAAATTTTAGTAAGAGCTATAAATTATTTAAATAATAATTTATTTTGATTTTATTCGCAGTGATTAATATTAATTATTAAAGAAATTTAGAATTAGTAATATTATTTAATATTAGCAAAATTTGTGCCAGCTGCTGCGGTTAGACAAAAAATATAAATAAATTAGTTTAGATTATAATTAAATTGTTTTATTGTATAAAAAAGTTAAATTTATTAGGTGAAATTTTAAATTTAATAAATTATATAAGTAAGTTATTGAAATTATGAAATTTTAATAGTAAACTAGGATTAGATACCCTATTATTTAAAGTGTAAATAAAAAATCTGGAATAGTATTAGTTATGTTCTTGAAATTTAAAAAATTTGGCGGTATTTTAGTCTTTTCAGAGGAACCTGTTTTATAATTGATAATCCACGTTGGACCTTACTTAATTTTGTGTAGTATGTATACCGCCGTCGTCAGAATGTCTTAAAAAAGAAATAATTTTCTAAAATTTTTATTAAAAATTATGTCAGGTCAAGGTGCAGCTTATAATTAAGTAAAAATGGGTTACAATAAATTTATTTTTGGATAAAAAATTGAAATATTTTTTTGAAATTGGATTTGATAGTAAAATAAAAAAGAAAAGTTATTTGATTTTAGCTCTAAAATATGCACATATCGCCCGTCGCTCTCGTTATTAAGATGAGATAAGTCGTAACATAGTAGATGTACCGGAAGGTGTATCTAGAAAGACAATTTAAAGCTTAAATAGTAAAGTTTTTCATTTACATTGAAAAGAAATTCGTGCAATTCGATTTAAATTGATAAATAAATTTTATTAATTTTTTTTATTAAATTATTGAATTAATAAAAATAATTTTAATAGAGTGGTTTTTGTATTTTTTAAAGATAAAATAATTTTAGTGATAGTTTACTAGTATTGTGAAAGAAAAATGAAATAAATTGAAAATGTATTAATTTATAAGAAAATTTTATTTGTTGTACCTTGTGTATCAGGGTTTATTAATTAAAAAATATTAATTAATATTTTTCTCGAATTTAAGAGAGCTAATTAATTATTTTAGTTATTGTGGCATAAATATTAATAATAGTTAATTAGAAATGAAACGTTATTCGTTCTTAAATATATCTAGTTTTTTAAGAAATAAATTTAATTTATATATACTTAATTGTAATAATTTAATTAATTAATTTATTATTTAATTATATAAATATTTTAAGGGATAAGCTTTAAAATAAAATTTTATAAAATTTTATAGTATAAAATAATAGTAGGGTTAGAAATATCCATTAATTGTAAGTATGTTATAATATATTTTTTTTGAATATTATTTATTTAATTTTTAAATTTTTATTAAAACATTAATTTTAATAAGAAAAATTAAGAGATAATGATAAAATTAGTATATTTAAATTTATAAATAAATAAAAATGAAAGGTTTTTTAAAGGAACTCGGCAAATTAAATATTCGCCTGTTTATCAAAAACATGTCTTTTTGGTTTTATTTAAAGTCTAACCTGCCCACTGAAATTATTTAAAGGGCCGCGGTATTTTGACCGTGCAAAGGTAGCATAATCATTAGTTTTTTAATTGAAAGCTTGTATGAATGGTTGGACGAAATATTGACTGTCTTTATTGAATTTGTAATAGAATTTAACTTTTTTGTTAAAAGGCAAAAATTATTTTAAAGGACGAGAAGACCCCGTAGAGCTTTATAGTTTTATTATATAATTTATAAAGAATAATTTAAGTTTTATTGGAAAAACTATTTTGTTGGGGTGACAATAAAATTTATTTAACTTTTATTATTTTATAACATTGATTTATGGTTAATTGATCCAGTTTTATTGATTAAAAAATTAAGTTACCTTGGGGATAACAGCGTAATTTTTTTAAAGAGTTCATATCGACAAAAAAGATTGCGACCTCGATGTTGGATTAAGAGTAATTTTAGGTGTAGAAGTTTAAAATATTGGGTCTGTTCGACCCTTAAATTCTTACATGATCTGAGTTCAAACCGGCGTAAGCCAGGTTGGTTTCTATCCTTAAAAAATTAAAATATTTTAGTACGAAAGGACCAAATATTTAATATATTAATATTTTTATTTATGAATATAAATAATTGGGTTATTTTGGCAGATTAGTGCAATAAATTTAGAATTTATTTATGTAAATTATTTACAAATAATACTTGATATGACAAGAATTATTATTGAGCTTAGTAAGTGTTATTTTATTATTAATTTGTGTGATAGTAGGAGTAGCTTTTTTAACTTTATTAGAACGAAAAGTTTTAGGGTATATTCAAATTCGCAAGGGGCCCAATAAGGTTGGGTTATTAGGGATTCCCCAGCCATTTTGTGATGCAATTAAATTATTTACAAAAGAACAGACTTATCCGTTAATATCTAATTATTTGCCTTATTATTTTAGTCCTGTATTTTCTTTATTTTTGGCATTATTGATTTGATTGTGTATCCCTTATTATACAAATTTATTTATATTTAATTTGGGGGTATTATTTTTTTTATGTTGTACAAGATTGGGGGTTTATACTGTAATAATTGCGGGGTGGTCTTCTAATTCTAATTATGCTTTATTGGGGGGGTTGCGAGCAGTTGCTCAAACTATTTCTTATGAGGTTAGAATGGCTTTAATTTTATTGTGTTTTGTTTTTTTGATTGGGGATTATAATTTAATAAATTTTATAATTTATCAAAATATTTGATTTATTTGAATTATATTTCCTTTATCTTTAGTGTGGGGGGCCTCTATATTAGCAGAAACTAATCGTACTCCTTTTGATTTTGCTGAGGGAGAGTCTGAGTTAGTCTCTGGGTTTAATGTAGAGTATAGAAGAGGAGGATTTGCTTTAATTTTTTTGGCCGAATATGCTAGAATTTTATTTATGAGTATATTATTTGTTGTGATTTTTTTAGGGTGTGATATTTATTCTTTTATGTTTTATATTAAATTAATGTTGATTTCGTTTTTATTTATTTGAGTTCGAGGGACCTTGCCTCGATTTCGATATGATAAGTTAATATATTTAGCTTGAAAGAGTTTTTTACCTTTTTCATTGAATTATTTAATATTTTTTGTGGGGTTAAAGATTTTGATATTAATTTTATTTTAAATCATAGATATTAGTAAAGTTAATAGAAAAGTTATGTTTCTATCTTATGTTTTCAAAACATATGCTTATTTCAAGCTCATTAACTAATTAATTAGTTTATCTCATCATATTATAATTAAAGGGTTAAAAATGTAATAAGAAAAATAAAGTACTGTTAAAATTTGACCTACTAAAATGTAAGGAGTTTCAACAGGTCGAGCCCCGATTCATGTTAATAAAATTACAATAATTAGCATTAATCAAAAAAGAATTTGATTAATAGGGTAAAATTGAAGTCCTCGGAATTTACCAGTATGGGTAAATGGGAGAATAAATAAAATAGCAATAGAGGCAATTAAGGCAATTACTCCTCCTAACTTATTAGGGATTGATCGTAGAATAGCATATGCAAATAAAAAATATCATTCAGGTTGAATATGTACTGGGGTTACTAGAGGGTTGGCGGGGATAAAATTATCTGGGTCTCCTAATATGTAAGGTCTTATAAGAGTAAGAAGAATGAGAGCAGTCAGTATAATTATAAATCCAAAGATATCTTTGAAAGAAAAGTAGGGATGAAAGGGGATTTTATCAATATTTCTGTTAATTCCTAATGGGTTATTAGACCCGGTTTGATGTAGAAATAATAGATGAATTATAGTTATTGCGGCTACAATAAAAGGGAGTACAAAGTGAAGGGTAAAAAACCGGGTTAAAGTGGCGTTATCAATAGCAAATCCTCCTCAAATTCATTGAACGAGATCTGTTCCTAAGTAAGGAATTGCTGATAATAAATTAGTAATAACTGTAGCTCCTCAAAAGGATATTTGTCCTCAGGGTAATACGTATCCTATAAAAGCAGTTGCTATGACAGCAAATAAAATAAGAACTCCGATAGATCAAGTTATGTGGTATAGGTAGGAGCTATAATAAATTCCTCGTCCAATATGTAAGTAAATGCAAATAAAAAAGAATGAGGCCCCATTTGCGTGTAAGGTTCGTAATAATCAGCCATAGTTTACATCTCGGCAAATATGGGCGACACTATCAAAGGCTAAATCAATGTGGGCAGTGTAATGTATTGCTAAAAATAGGCCAGTTAAAATTTGAATAATTAAACATAGTCCCAGTAATGACCCAAAATTTCATCAAGCAGAGATATTCGAAGGAGCGGGTAAATCTACGAGGGCATTGTTGGCAATTTTAAGCAAGGGGTGTGAAAGTCGTATAGGTTTATTC
Organism: Tipula unca; assembly: GCA_951394425.1. Taxonomy (NCBI): domain Eukaryota; kingdom Metazoa; phylum Arthropoda; class Insecta; order Diptera; family Tipulidae; genus Tipula; species Tipula unca. The sequence goes on from OX596384.1 coordinate 12,490, forward strand.
ATTAGTTGATTTGTCGCAAGGGCCCATAAAAATTATTTGTAATTTTTACAATAATAATAAGAGTTAAAAATAAATAATTAATTAATAAGAGGGTTAATATATTTGTTGGGAAATTATATAATTTGTTGAGGTTTAAGTTATTTTCTTTAATAAAATTTATTTCATTTATAATTGATGTTATTTCTGCATTTATAGCGAATGAATTTAAATAAGAAGAGTCGTTAAGTAGAAATATTATGAATAATAAGGCTCTTATGGCGGAGACAATTAATAAAAAATTTTTTGTTGAAAAGTTAAATATTTCATTTGAAGCTAAGGATGTTATATAAATAAATAATACAAGTATTCCCCCAATAAAAATTAGAAATAAAACATAAGAGAATCAAAAGGTTTTTATAAATGACCCTGTGATAAGGCAAATGATAAAAGTTTGAATTAATAAAGTAAATCCTATTGATAGGGGGTGTTTTATTTGAGTAAATAGGAATCTAATAATTAGTCTACAAATAATGAGTATAAATTGTATAATTTCAAGAAATAGTTTAATAAAAATATTAATTTTGGAGATTAATGATAAAGAAATTCTTTTTTCTTGATGTTTTAAAAGAAATATTCTTATTTTTGATTTACAAGACCAATGTTTTGTTAAACTATTAAAACTAATGTTAATATTTATTTATTGAGGATTTCCGGGGATTTTATTTTTATCAGGGGCGATAGTATTTGTTTTTAATTGTAAACATTTATTGATTATGTTATTAAGATTAGAATTTATGGTTTTGAGTTTATTTATGCTTATAGTAATTTATTTAAGTTTATATAATTATGAAATATTTTTTAGTATATTATATTTAACTTTTTGTGTGTGTGAGGGGGCTTTGGGGCTTTCAATTTTAGTGTCTATAATTCGTACTCATGGCAATGATTATTTTAATTCTTTTAATGTTTTACAATGTTAAAAATTTTATTTATATTAGTATTTATGATTCCTTTATGTTTTTTAAAAAATTTATATTGAATGGTACAAAATTTATTATTTTTGGTTGGGTTTATTTTTATTATGTTAAATTCTTATAATAATAATTGAGGAAGTATTAGTTATTTTTTAGGGTGTGATGTTTTATCTTATGGATTAATTTTGCTAAGAATTTGAATTTGTGGGTTAATATTAATAGCGAGAGAAAAAGTTTATCGTAATAAAAATTATTGAAATTTTTTTTTATTTGTGGTTATAGTTTTATTGGTTTTTCTTTATTTAACGTTTTCTACTATAAATTTATTTTTATTTTATTTATTTTTTGAAAGAAGATTAATTCCTACTTTATTTTTGATTATGGGTTGGGGGTATCAGCCAGAACGGTTACAAGCAGGGGTTTATTTATTATTTTATACTCTTTTTGCTTCATTGCCGCTATTAGTGGGAATTTTTTATGTTTATAATGAAGTTATGCACTTAGAATTAATAATATTATCTATGGATATATATAGTGGTCTTTTATATTTATCTTTAATTTTTGCTTTTTTAGTTAAAATGCCTATATTTTTGGTTCATTTATGGTTGCCTAAAGCTCATGTTGAAGCCCCAGTTTCAGGGTCTATAATTTTAGCTGGGGTGTTATTAAAATTAGGGGGGTATGGTGTTTTACGAGTTATACCCTTGATTCAAAGAGTAAATAATTTATTTAGTTGATATTGAGTAAGTATCAGTTTAGTTGGGGGGGTATTAGTGAGTTTTATTTGTTTACGTCAAACAGATTTAAAGGCATTAATTGCATATTCATCAGTTGCTCACATAAGAATTGTTTTAAGTGGGGCATTAACTATGACTAGATGGGGGATGTCTGGGGCGTATACATTAATAATTGCTCATGGGCTATGTTCCTCTGGACTATTTTGTTTAGCTAATATTAGTTATGAACGGATAGGAAGACGAAGTTTGTTTATTAATAAGGGGATATTAAATTTTATGCCAAGTATGGCTTTATGATGATTTTTGTTAAGTTCTTGTAATATGGCGGCTCCTCCTTCATTAAATTTGTTGGGAGAGATTAGATTATTAAATAGTATTGTAAGATGATCTTGAGTAAGAATGTTTATATTGGCTTTGTTATCTTTTTTTAGTGCTGCTTATACTTTATATTTATATTCTTATAGTCAACATGGAAAGTTATATTCTGGGAGTTATTCTTTTATAGGGGGGCTAAATCGTGAGTATTTGTTGTTATTGTTGCATTGATTTCCTTTAAATTTATTAATTATAAAAAGAGATGTTTGTATATTGTGGCTGTATTTAAATAGTTTAATAAAAATATTGATTTGTGGTGTCAATGATATGAATTAATTCATTTTAGATCGTGTATAATATCTCAATTTGTTTTATTAGTTTTGTGGGTTTAATATTAATTAGACTAATTACTTTTATTTTGGGGGTAAATTTTTTAGTGGCTGATTTAGTAGTTTTTATTGAATGAGAAGTTTTGTCATTAAATAGTGCATCAATTGTTATAACTTTATTATTTGATTGAATTAGACTGATATTTATATCTTTTGTTTTATTTATTTCTTCTATAGTTATTTATTATAGAAAAGAGTATATACAGGAAGATTTTAATATTAATCGATTTATTTTATTAGTTTTAATGTTTGTTTTATCTATGATGTTATTAATTATTAGTCCTAATTTAGTAAGTATTTTATTAGGTTGAGATGGGTTAGGGTTAGTGTCTTATTGTTTAGTTATTTATTTTCAAAATGTTAAATCATTTAATGCGGGAATATTAACAGCTTTGTCTAATCGTATTGGGGATGTTGCTTTACTGTTAGCAATTGCTTGAATAATAAATTATGGTTCTTGAAATTATGTTTTTTATTTAGAAATAATAAAAATGGATTTTGAAATAATATTAATTGGTGGGCTAGTTGTTTTAGCCGCAATAACTAAAAGAGCTCAAATTCCTTTTTCTTCTTGGTTGCCTGCGGCAATGGCTGCTCCAACGCCAGTATCTGCATTAGTTCATTCTTCGACTTTAGTGACTGCGGGAGTTTATTTATTAATTCGATTTAATATTTTACTAGAGGGCACTTATTTAGGTCAATTTTTATTATTAGTTTCTGGGCTTACAATATTTATGGCGGGGTTAGGGGCTAATTTTGAATTTGATTTAAAAAAGATTATTGCTTTATCGACTTTGAGTCAATTAGGATTAATAATAAGAATTTTATCTATGGGGATGTATAAATTGGCATTTTTTCATTTATTAACTCATGCATTATTTAAGGCATTGCTGTTTATATGTGCGGGGGCTATTATTCATAATATAAAAAATAGACAGGATATTCGAACTATAGGGGGGTTAGTGAGTCAAATGCCTCTAACTGCAGCCTGTTTAAATTTGGCCAATTTAGCTTTATGTGGGATGCCTTTTTTGGCAGGGTTTTATTCTAAGGATTTGATTTTAGAAGTTGTTATATTGTCTAATATTAATATATTTAGATTTTTTTTGTATTTTTTTTCTACTGGATTAACTGTTTGTTATTCTTTCCGTCTTGTTTATTATTCTTTGACTGGAGAATTTAATAGAAGATCTTTACATCCTATAAATGATGAGGGCAAGGTTATGCTTCGGGGAATAGTAGGGCTATTAATTATAGCAATTATTGGAGGAAGTATATTAAGTTGATTAATGTTTCCTACGCCTGATATAATTTGTTTGCCGGCTTATTTAAAAATATTAACTTTAGTTGTTTGTATTGTAGGGGCTTTTAGTGGTTATTTAATTTCTAGTATTTCATTAAAATTTTATAATAAATCTTTAAGTTATTATAAAATAAGTTATTTTAGTGGGAGAATGTGAAATATGCCAGTTTTATCTACTTTAGGTATTATTTATTATCCTTTATTAATTGGTAATAAGACTTATAGAATTATGGATCAGGGGTGAAGTGAACAATTGGGGGCTCAAAATATATATCGAATGTTTATACAGGGGGCTTTAATTAGTCAAATATTACAAAATAATAATTTAAAAATTTATTTATTAAGATTTGTATTGTGATTTATTATATTATTAATTTTAAATGTATATT